>PRKT01000732.1:194942-212007 GCA_003671525.1 Saccostrea glomerata
GGGGAAATAAGTTTTTCTACACGTATTTGAAATCTTCATAATCTTCATTGAAGGCTACCTGATTGGCCTTCCCATTTGTAGTTACAGTAAGGTCAAATAGGGGTAATGAAGTATTATATGTAGAAAATTTAGTACTGAAAGAAGTCCTTTCAGCAAAGAATGACCAGGTTCACATATTTGGTGCAGGTTTCATTTCCAAGGAAAACTATTTGTTAGTGTCTTATACATTTTGTATTGTTTTGTAGATAAGTATGTTGACCCCTGTGGCGCTGAAGGTGGCTGAGTTGATCGGTGTACCTGAATCTTGGCAAAGAAAGTCTCGGGACAATACACCAGACAGGTATATACAGCTTCTCTGTGAAATTGATAATCCCAATCTCAAATCTACATGTAAATTTACGGTATTAGGTTTGAAGTGTGGTAGCTCATTACTCTTTGTCTCGTCAGTGGGTATATTAAATTTGTTTCTGAAAGAAATATATGTATATGATTCATGTACATGTATTTTTTGTAAACAGAATATTTTATTCTATTTTAAAGATTGTTGATAATATTGTATGATGTATATCATCACATTATGTTTCTCTTAAGGACATACCCAAGGTACCTTACCTACTGATAATTTTTCAAGATATTCTAAATTTAAACTTATAAATCCACTGCATGTTTTTAGAAAAAAAATCAGCATGTGTTACCAGGGGTTTTAGAAAAATGTCAAATTATGAAAATTTTTGCATTATTCAAAGAAAACTGTACAAAAATTACAAAACATAAATTCCAGATTTTTTTCATCAAAATTTGATTTAGAAGAGGTGTACAAATCCATATATAGACAATAAAGGTATTGCATACAGGTCTTTCATTTAGTGGAACTCTTCAACTCAATGCAAGGGAAGATCCCAATAAAGTTCAGACTACATTGCACATGACTTTAAATTCCAGTATTCATGTGCTTCTCTAATCATAAGTACTCACTAATTTAGTATTTCATCTTTTTTTGGCATCTATCATTTTTAACTGCCTCTCTTATATGACTTAACCAGTTTCAACCAAAAGGAGAACGCATCCATGAGTAATGTGGATTTGGATTACTTTTCTCCTGAAGAACCATCTGCACAGAAGTTATGTGGAAGAATGTTTTTGTGATGAAGATTTTGCATTTTGGTTTTTAAAATATGGAGACTGGAGTGCTTGGATGGGTATATGTAAAATGTAGAAATAGGGTCATAACAAATATTTCTGCAATTCTTGTGGTGTTTTTATTCAAAACTAGAGGAACTGTGAGCAATGAGCTCGCTAAATAATAACTTCCACCTCCCATATGAATATAATGGCAGTGCCCATGTTTTGCTATGGGAAACCCAAAATAAGTGTCGTATCGAAAAGTAAAAAGGAGGTGCACTATTCCAATATGTAATAAAGATTCTGTGAAAGGTTCATCAAATTTCATTCAGTGGTAGTTGAGAGGATTTGCCTGTAAAAATGGGTACCCCAAAGCGTAACAGACAGACGGACGTATGTACAGCTAGTCGGACGGCCACACATACTGATTACTATATACCCTACCGCTCTTCAAGCGGGGGGTATAACAATCTATTATAACATGCGATAATTTTTAGACCCAAATACTGTACAATTTGGCTAAAAATACTGTACTTTGTTCATTAAAGAAAAAATTGTGCCAAATATCAACGAAACCTAATATAAAACTTTTATTTTGTATGAATAAATTTCAATTGAAAGTACACATGTACCACTGCATGCATCGTTACATATGTAATTCGCATTTCAAGAAATTTCGAAAGTAAGACTTAAAAACAAAAGTGAATTTGTTTAAGTGTTATGGCCCAGAGGCCTTAACTTAAATTTTGTGTTCCTTTCAAAAAGTTTCTCTGATTGTTGTGAATATCATTTCTTCTTTGAAACTTCTTAATTTCTATTGACAAAATTTTAACTGATTACATTTAAAAAAAAACCCTCAGTGATGGTTCTCTTAAAGATATTTAGCCTAACAAAAATCTTTAATATGTTTTATAACCAAGTAATTAATGCTGGGATGTTTCAGACCTTGATTATGCCCTGCCATAGAAAAGACCGGGGCATTAAATGTTTGTCATATCCGTCTCCCGTTCTTTCGTTTGTCCTTCCATCAAACTTTGCGTTTAGTTCAAAGCTCAGTTTCAAACAAACTATACAAGATATATTTTATCAAACTTCATATGCTGATAAATATTGATGAGAGTTTTGCAACTGCATCAACATTTTTGACTTTGACCTTTCCTTTGACCTTAACCTCACTTCTTAATAAAATGGTAAGTTCAGTTTTAATAATATCATTCAACAAAATGTGATCAGACTTCAAATGTTGATACATATATACTGATGTTATCTATTCAATACAACATTTTTTTATTCTGATTGTGTAATCAATTTCATATGTTGATACATTCTGATGTAAGCTTTTTAATTGCATCGATATTTTTTTTTACCTTGATCTTTCTTTTGGCCATAACCTCATTTTTCATAAATTAGTGCGTAGCTCAGTTTTAAATATTTTTATCACACGTCATATGCTTATACATTCTGATGTAAGCTTTTTAATTGCATTACCAGTTTTTGACCCTGACTATTTCTTTGACCTTGAATCATTGACCCAATTTTTCTTAATTTTAGTGTTTAATTCAGTTTCAAATATTCCATTCAAGATTGTGTAATCAATCTCATCTGTTGATACATTCTGATGTAAACTATTAAATTGCATCATTATTTTTTATTTCAGCTTTCCTATGACCTTGACCTCGCTTTTCTTATATTAATGTTGAGCTCAGTTTTGAATATTTTTACCACACATCATTTGTTGATATAATACATACTGATGCAAGTTTTTAAACTGCATCCACATTTTTTTACTTTGACTTTTCGACCTTTCCTTTTACCCTTCAACTACCTTTTATGATATAAGTGCTTAACTCAGTATCAAAGATACCATTCAAAATATTTTTATTAAACATAGTATGCTGAAATTTATCAGTGGGGCTTATTCAATTCCCTTTTCTTTAATATGTATTTTGCTAAGTTTCAATGAAAACCATTTAAGATATTTTTATGTAAACATTCACTTATACATTTGTGATTACAATTTATCTTTATCCATTTTCAATTTAAAGAAACTTCAAAATATTTTCATCAAACCTCAAACATTTTCTCAAATTCAAATTCTAATATAAACTCGGCGGGGCATTTATGTCCTATGGATATATTTCAAGTTCCTGATGCTATGTTCACATTAACCAAGCGCATAATAACTCAAGTGTTTTTGATGGTACAACTGCGTTGCCCCAACAGTCATACAGTAAAACACATTAATTTATAATTTTGGTAACAAAATTTAAAAAAAACCTGCATATATGTTTATTATTCTAGCTTTTATTTGATGATTTTTTATGAAATACATGTATTTTAATACTGATATGAATGATTTCAGTAAAAATTGATTTATATTAAATGTTACACTGAGTATCTGAACACTTTTACAAGTCCTTCATTGTATCCTACCCATATTGTAGACTTGTATAGGGACAGTGAATATGGATGGTTCACTTCATCGTCTGTCAGTAAGAACTTCAGGAACTCCCCGTCAGGACTCAGCAGATGGATCTGTTTGTTACGTAGGTCAGTTACAAGAATATTACACAGGAAGTCACACACTACATCAGTTGGATCAAAGTTCTCTGTCAGGTTCTTTCCACGATAGACACACTTCATCTGACCAGAGTGCGACATTATCACTAGTTCACCTGTAGTGTTACTTGTACCATTCACAACACAGATATCCCTGTTATTGTTCTGTGTGACACCGATTGGTAATTTAAACAGTCTGGTATAACCGTCCCCCTGGTACTGATACTCATTGATGACATCACCTTTCACTGTGATGTGTCTCACCAGACGTCTGCTGTGTGACTCTAATTTGTAAGGACCAGATTCCTCGTCTCTCAAGGTGACCAGAAGTCCACCATTCACTGACTGACAGATTCCTATTGGTACCAGTGGATCTGTACTGATGACTGTTGAGTCAGCGTCTGACAGTGACAAACAACCGATGGAATTGTTACTGTAATCAGTGAAATAAATATAACTGTTTCCAGTCGTACATATGTCGGTTAGATCAATAATAAATCCATTAATTATTTCACCCTTATCGTTAACTTCTTCTGTATAATCTGATAAAGTGTCTTTTATGTAACATTGGTCTTCACTGAATGCCTCCAAAACAGATATTGATGTATCTCCATATTCAAATGAGTTTGTCTGAGTTACAGTAATATATTCTAAATTTACAGTTTTTCCAGCCAAAGACTCGGCTAAGTCATTAATTTCACATCTTGTGAACCTCATTGAATGTTCACAGTTTGTGGTATGGACCTTTAATTCAGACAAAATTTTTCTCAGTTCTCTATGGTTGTCAATCAAGCTGTAATCTGACATGGTGCTATTGTTTTCCTCCATAAACTTCACTGTGTCAATAATTCCTCTTTTCTTCTTCTCTAACTCAGATTTCACATGGTTCAGCTGATCATTCTTTTCAACTAAATTGTCTCTTATTGTTTGATCATGGCGTTTTTTTATTTCTATCAACCTGGCCATTATATCATCAACATGCTTCTGAAGTTTTTTAATCTCAGAGTCACACAATTTTTTATTTTCTGTGATCTGTTGTGGAATCTTTTCCATTTTCTCATCAATCCCAGGCAGCTCCTTTTCCTTGATCTCTGTAAGAAATATAGGTAGACCTCTTCGCCTTTGGATGGCTGCCGTGGGTATAGTGTTCCAGTCATGATCCCTATGATCTGTTTTGGCACATTTAGCACAAATAAATTTATCACAGTCCTCACATACCATATCAATAGGTAGTTCATGGGTTTCACACATTACTATGGGTGCTAGAGGAGAACCAAGGGAATATTTTTCTGAGTTACTGGCAGCCATGTTTGTCAGGTGAAGCCAGCTAACTGAATGACGTAGTTTCTGGTGTGCATGTTAGATATCAATAGGTTTTGTAGTTGGGTTTTAAATTTATTCAATGTGACTCTTTGGTTTGAGATGAAATGTAAGCATAAAGGTGTTTTATTTGGAGTGAGAAAATCAAATTATTTAAATTTGAAAAAAAATGATGAATCAAAAGTTGATTACATAGATGAATAATAATTATTTTTTCAGATACAAAAAAGTATTAATTATATCCATTAAATGAGAGAAGTCCTTTTAGTCATAATATGTTACATGAAATTTTGTGAGTTATTACACTTCACTTGCCCTTTCTACCTTAATTTTTTTTGTCTCGCCTAAAAATTGTTTAAGCTTCAAAAGTTTCTTGAAATGAGTAATTACAGGTTTAACAATGTATGTAGTGGTACACTTGATTTGAACCTCTCACATCGATTTCTCGTCGATATTTTGTACAGGTTTTTGAAAAAAAAAATTGATGAACAATGTACAGTATTTTTACCCAAATTCCAGTATTTTTTAAAAACTCTTATACAGTATCTGGATCTAAAAATTATCACATGTAATTGTATGTATAATGAACTATTTCACCAACTTCTATTTGCAACTTACACCATTTATTCAAGATTCTTTATAAAGTTTAAAATCAACCTGTATATTGTTACTATTAATTTCTGCAACTGCCATGAGTAAAGGTCACAATTTTCATTTTTTTTTATAGTTTTTGATATGCAAAATATAAGTTGATTTCCATTAGGGTTTTATGTATGTATGTACATGTAGTCCATAATGCTGTTTTTGTACATTTGACAAAATGTTTCTAATCATTGCAGGAGTTAGAGGAATTCTGGGCCTATCAAGAATTACTGGGAACCTGGCTTATTGTGTGTCTCTTACTCCTACCTCTCATGGAAATACCTGGCGTCAAACTGGTACATAATTATGTTCAGTAAAACTTGTTTAATATAGATGTTGTGCATTTTAAATTTTGTCTATTATGATGTAAACAATGTTTACTGAAAGTCTTTGTAGAATCCTTCGATAAAAATGTTATTTATCTAATGTTGCTAATTTCTATGGAGCCAGTGCTGTCCACATTAGACAAGCTTTTTGTAATTTCATCAACAATCACAGATGCTCTTTTTAAAGATAAAATGTTATGAATCTGTTAAGTGTCATAATGCAGATGGCATCACCTGAAAGAAACATTTATGGAGTGATCGATATGAAATTGTTTATATTACAGGTGTAAAATAAATTTTTAGTTTCTACAATATGATAAATATTTTGATGATTCACAGTACCATTACATAAATTTACTTGATGTCATTCAAATCTTTGCTTATTGTATTCGAATTTTTGGATCTGAAGCATTTCAAAATATGATATTCTTTACTAAGTGTCTTTGACATTGTATAGGGTTGAGCTAGACAGTTATACAATGCTGAATTCCAGTCTGTGGCGTTAGTGGCAACTGTTGATCCCGAGATCCTTGTTAAATCCATACAGCAGATCCCTCGTAAAGTGGCCAGACAGATCATCGCTTCCGCAAAAGTAAGATTTCTTTCAAGTTTTTTTTGTGTAAATGTTTATCAACATGGACAACACAGCTAAATGTTCACTATAGCTTATTTTTCTCAACAGGGATCAATGGCACATTTTTCACTCCTTTACACTTATTTTAGTGTCTAACTTTTTAATTGTTTTTGTACAACTTTAAAGAGTTTCTTTCATTATAACTGCCATCTTTGGTTATTCAGAATGAAATGTTCATTTTAGACATAAATTATATATGTTTCTGTTACATTTGCACTATAAAGATTTGAATAAAGCATTTGCTTTCTTTTTTCAGGTTTTGCTGAATGAGGAAGCTGAGACCTTACTACAGGAAGTAGAGGAACTGGTGACGGTTCCGGTCGACCGATCAACCGTACACAGTTCACAGGGTCAGACCTCTCCCTGGGATGACATGGACTTGTTTTCTAGTCTTGATACACAGTCTTCTACCTCATCATAAAAATTGACATCCTTTTTTAGTAGGACAAAAAGTGCATTTAGATATTAAAGGAGAAAAGTTTAAGTGAACTTTCCCAATGACTGCAGTTCTATGGGTTTAAGCTAGGTGATTGTGACATCTTAGTAAAAAAAGACTGTTGTAGAGCTTAGGCTTTCATTCAACTTTTATTGCTTTTTTTTTCACATGAAAGATTACTTGTGTGAGATTAAACAAGTTCACGGACAGCATACAAACTGAATGTGCAATACCACGGTATCTCTGAATGAAAATCATTGCAGTCATTTTTTTTCAGAGGAATGTTTACAAAAATATCAACTAGCTTTTCATTCATTTGTACCATTGAAAATGAACACGTTTTATGTCATTGTTCTAGATGACTGGTCTCAGCTAGCTAATTATTGACCTTTCTGTCCAACAATGGTGTTGAAGTATTTCATTTGTAGAAATTAGTTGTTCTGGTGTTCTAATGCATCTCTTAATGAAGCCTCATATTTAAAAATTGTTTTGTCACTGTGACATGTACATACTTAGAGGAACTGGAAGGAGGAACCCTGGTGATTTCACAGATTCCGAGAAAGAATATCGAAGCTACAACTGTTGACAATTTTTCACTGTGACCTATCTGAACATAACTATGGTTTTTTTTTTATTTTAAAAAATCTTGTGTTATCCGTGATCATAGTATGATCTAAATGAAAAGTAAAAAATGCATTAAACTTCTGCTGATACTGTCAACATTTATTTCACCATTAAATCCCTATACTATACAGTGTGGATGACAGATTCTGTGGTTACTGTATCTGAATACCCATTTACCATACATGTTTCCAAATTGTAAAACCATTTTGAAAGTACAATAGAAAGTTTTTTTTTATCAGTTCAACATTGTCAGGAGTATATTTAAGTTAAAACAATGCAGTTTGTTTGATGGAGACCTTCTGCAATAATATAGGAAGCTCATCTCAACGAAGTTGGGTGAGCCTATGTAATACCCTCAGCGTCAGCGTCCCAGGTTAGGTTTTGGTGCAGTTTTCTTCAAGCACATAGCAACCGGGGGTGGGGGTGGCAATCATAACTTTTTTGGCCCTCCTAACCTTACAGTAAGGTCAAATAAGGGTAATGTAGCATTATATGTAGAAAATTTGGTTATGAAAGAAGTTCTTTCAGCAAAGGAATGACCAGGTTAACATATTTGGGGCAGGTTTCATTTCCGAGTAAAACTATATGTCAGTGTCTGACATATTTGTATTGTTTTGTAGATAAGTATGTTGACCCCTGTGGAGCTGAAGTTGGCAGAGTTGATACGTGTACCTGAATCCTACGTAGCAAAGAAAGCCTCAGGCCAACACACCAACATGTATATAGAGCTTCTCTGTGTGAAATCATAACTTCAGTTTCAAATGTCATGTAAATTTACAGTAATAGATTTGAAGTATGGCAGCTCAATACTGTTTGTCTTGTTACTGAGTATATTAAATTTGTTTCTGAAAGATAGATATGTATACACTTCATGTACATGTAATTCTTGTAAAGACAATTTTTTTTTTACTTTTAAAGATAGGCAAGAAATTTATTCCGTATCTTAATGAACATGAAGATAACTTGATTATTTGTTTTGTAGGCTGTTGATGAGTTTGTTATCAAGCGGTTATACCTGACCCTGATGCTGTATGATCTCTGGAAGCAGGAGACGCTATGGGTAGTCACTAAAAAATTTGAATATCCTCAGGGCTTTGTCCAGAACCTCCTGTCAGGGGCGGCTAGTATTGCGACATGTGTCTATCAGTTTTGTCAGCCAGGTAGATGTATATTAATACATCATATTTCTCTTAAATTTCGGTAATCAAGTGCTTCTCTTATCACAGTTTCACTCTGATTTAGCTATTCAACTACTGTAAACTAACTATTATTCACGATTTTTTTATTTGTGCTTCGTCAATTTGAAATCATTCTGCGACGATTAATTTTTGTGACTGAGGAAACATTCTCTTCCAATATAAAGAAAAAGAAAATGGATCGTGTTATTAAATACTCCTGAGTTCAAGTAGGTCGCAAAACTTGCTAATATTTCTTGCACCAAAAATAAAAGTTGGTTTACAGTATCTGTTGGCCTCTATCATTTTTATCTGCCTCGCCACTTGGCCAATTTCAACCCAAACAAATCCATGAGTAATGTGGATTTGGTTTACTTTTTCTGCTGAAAAACCATCTGCACAGAAGGTATGTAGAAGCATACTTTGTGGTCAAGATTTATTTGCATATTGATTTTTAAGATATGGAGACTGGGATGACTGGATGGTTATATGTAACTTGTAGAAATGGGGTCATCACAAAAATTTTCAGTTCTTGTGTTTTTATACAAAATTAGGTATTACAACATGTGTTAATTTTTAGACCCAAATATTTGGGTAAAAATACTGTACTTTGTTTATCAAAGAAATGTACACATACCGGTATAAAGTATTGACAAAAAATAATATAAAAGGTTTATTTTGTATTAATAAAGACTCTATCAAATCAAAGTACAAGTATACCACTGCATGCATTTTTATATAATTATGTAATTACTCATTTCAAGAAACGTTTGCAACTTTAAAAATTTCAGTAATCCATATGGTCAGTGTTGAACTTGTTAAAGATATCCAACCCACAGTGTTAAATGCAAGAATCTGGACATCTCCAGTCATCTTCAGTTTTTTTAAATGATGCTTAAATCATTTCTCATACTCTGTGTTAGATTTTAGAATGAATTTGTCATGTCCATCTTCCATCTGTCCTTCCGACGCATTGCGTTTAGCTCAGTTCAGTTACGTTCAAAGAAACTTTTTAAGATATATTAAACAAACTTCATATGCTAATAGATAGTTATATGAGCTATGCTACTGCTTCAATTTTTGACTTTGACCTTGACCTCGCTTTTCTCAATATAATGTTTAGTTCAGTTTTGAAGATTCAATTCAAGATAGTGTGATAAAACTTCATATGTTGATACATACTGATGTAAGTTATCTAATTGCATCAACATTTTTTTACCTTGACCTTTCCTTTGACCTTGACCGGACTTCCTGAAGTTCTTGCTTAGCTCAGTTACAAAAATACCATTAAAGATAGTATAAACTTTATATTTTATACAAACTGATGTAATCTATTCAAATGTACTAACATTTTTTGACATTGACTTTTTTTTTTACCTTGAACTCATTTTTCTTAATTAGTGTTTAGCTCAATTTTTAAGATACCATTACAGATTGTGTAATTAATGTCATATGTTGATAAATTCTGATGTAAACTATTTAGTTGCATCAAAAAATTTTCACCTTGAGCTTTTTTTTTTACCTCAATTTTTGTAAATTAGTGTTTAACTCAGTTTTAAATTTTTTTTATCTCACCTCATAACCTGATACATGATGATATAAGCTTTTCAACTGTATCAATTTTTTTTACCTTTACCTTTCCTTTGACCTTGACGTCACTTTTCTTGAATTAGTGTTTAGCCCAGTTTTAAAGATACCATTCAAGATTGTGTAATAATTCTCATATTCTGATACATTCTGATGTTAGCTAATTATTTGCATCAACATTTTTGTTACATTGATCAGTTTCAAATATTTTTATCAAACGTCTAATATTGAAACATACTGATGTAAGATTTTCAACTGTATCATTTTTTTTACCTTTACCTTCCTTTTGACCTTGACCTCACTTTTCTTAAATTATAGTGCTTAGCTCCTTTTTAAGATACCATTCAAGATATTTTTATTAAACAAAATATGCTGATACTTATCAGTAGAAGCTCTTCAACTCCTTTTTCTTTAATTTGTATTTTAGTTAATTTTAATGAAAACCATTTTTCATACATGTATTTTTATGTAAGCATTCACTAATACATTTTAGCTGACAATTTATCTGTATCCATTTTTTTTTAATTTCAATTTTAATTTAAAGGAAGTGTTCAAGATATTTTCATCAAACTTCATACACTTACACAAATGTTCATGTCATATTACTTAATATACACTCGGTGGGGCATTCATGTCCTATGGACATATTTCTAGTTCCTGGTGCTTTGTTCACATTAAACGAGCACAGAAGTCATGCATCAAATGAAATTTCCAGCGTTGTGAGTAAGAAAGAAAAATGGCGGTTTCCAATAAAAAATCAAAATACAGTATGAGTTCAAATTTTCATTTCCCTTGAATTTTGGTGTTACTGCCAAGAATAATAACTTATGATTTTGTTAACAAAATATGAGAAGTATGTATACATATATCTTTCTACATTTAGTCCATTATTTGTCACAGTGATGAAACATTTTAAATCTGGTATGAATGATTTCAGTAACAATTGATCTATGTTGAATGTTACACAGAGTATCTAAACACTTTTACAAGTCCTTCCTCGTATGCTACCCACAGTGTAGACTTGTATAGAGACAGTGAGTGTGGATGGTTCACTTCATTCTTTGTCAGTAAGAACTTCAAGAACTCTCCATCAGGACTCAGAAGATAGATCTGTTTGTTTTTAGGATCAGTAACCAGGAAGTTACAGAGGGAGTCACACTCTACATCAGCTGGATCAAAGTTCTTTGTCAGGTTCTGTCCATGGAAGACGGACTTCATATGACCAGAGGGAGACAGAATCACTAGTTCACCTGCAGTTTGATTTGTACTGTTCACAACACAGATATCACTGTTACTGTTCTGTGTGACTCTAAATGGATTTGTAAATAGTCTTGTCTTACCGTCCTCCTGGTACTCATACTCACGGATGACATCACCTGTCACTGTGATGTGTCTCATCAGACGTCTGCTGTGTGTGTCTAATTTGTAAGGATCTGATTCATCATCTTTCAAGGTGACCAGTAGTCCACCGTCCACTGACTGACAGATTCCCCTTGGTCCCAGTGGATTTGTACTGATGACTGTGGAGACAGATCCTGATGGTGACAGAAAACCAATGGACTTGTTACTATAATCAGTAAAATAAACATCACTGTCTCCAGTTATACACATGTCATATGGACAAATACTAAATCTATGTGTTATTGTACCGTTATTGTCAACTCTTTTTGTATAATTTTTTAATAAATTGTTTCTAATGTAACATTGGTCTTCACCGAATGCCTTCAAAATAAATATTGACGCATCTCCATATTTGAATGAACTTGTCTGAATCACAGCAATATGATCTAAATCAAAAGTTCGTCCAACCAAAGACTCGACAAAGTCATCATTAATTTCACCTCTAGTGAATCTCACTGAATGTTCACAGTTTGTGGTATGAACCTTTAACTCAGAGAGCATTTTCATCAGTTCTCTTTGGTTGTCAATCAAGCTGTAATCTGACATGGTGCTTTTGTTCTCCTCCATGAACTTAACTGTGTCAATAATTCCTTTTTTCGTCTTCTCTAACTCAGATTTCACATGGTTCAGCCGTTCATTCTTTTGACCTAAGTTCTCTCTTAATGCTTGTTCATGACGTTTTTTGATTTCTATCAACCTGGCTATTATCTCATCAACATGCTTTTGAAGTTTTTTAATCTCAGAGTCACACAGCTCTTCATTTTCTGTCATCTGTTTTGGAATCTTCTCCATTTTATTATCAATCTCTGGAAGTTCCTCTTCCTTTATCTTGTTCAGAAATACAGGTAGACCTCTTCTCATTTGGGTGGCTGCCGTGGGTATAGTGTTCCAATCATGATCTCGGTGATTTGTTTTAGCACACTTAACACAAATGAATTCATCACAGTCCTCACATACCATATCAATAGATAGTTGATGGGTTTCACACATTACTATGGGTGCTAGAGGAGATCCAAGGGAAGATTTTTTTGAGTTACTGGAAGCCATGTTTATCAAGTGCATCTGATCAGGTGTATCCTACCTGAATGACCTAGCTAGTTTTTAGTACTCGATGATTAGATAAATACAGTTTGTAAAGTTGGACTTCAGATTTATTTACTGTGACACTGTGGTGTGCAATTAAATGTAAATGACTACTTTAAGATGTCTAATTTGATGTGCGAGAATCATTTGGATAAGAAAAAAAATTGATGCATCAATAGTTGATTACATGTATAATTATTTTTTAGTCAGATGCAAAAAAGTAATCACATATGTATTTAATAAAATGAGACAGGCATGAAGCAACATGGAGGGGATTCCTTTCCACCCTCCCTCCAACTTTAACCATTGGAAATGTTTTGTGAAAGACTGATAGCTAATTAACCCNNACCCCCCCCCCCCCCCCCAACACACTTTATACTGCAGGAATTGTATTGTTGAATACAAAAAAAATTCATACTGAAAGAACTTAGCATTGAAAAAATTTGGCCCAGTATTTTTTAAAACTCTTGTACAGTATTTGGGTCTAAAAATTATCACATAGGTATGTATAATTAACTATTTCACCAACTTGTTTTGCAGCAACATTTATTCATGATTCTTCAGTTTAAAGTTCATGTTACTATTACTTTCTGCAACTGAGTAAAGAAGGTTACAAAATTCGTTTTTGATAGTTTTAGATATGTAAATATTTAAACAATAAAATGCTTTCTTTGTTTGTTAATACTAGAATTAACGGAAGCAGCTGTTGCAGGAAAAAATATGCAATTTTTTTCTGTAATAGCTGCGACCGTTAATTCCAGTAATAACAAACAAAGAAATACATTTTATTGTTTATATTCATATCTGTTTAAATAATCATTTAAAGTAGGATTAAAAAGATTAATGATTGTATTAACGATGCGAACGTCTTTATACGTTTCTTTGATGTAACAGCCACTGAGCAAGAAATCTGTACGTACAGGCGACATGCCTAATGTAGTTCATGCAGTGATTAACGCAATGGATTTTCTTTAGAAATAAAGGAGAAAATATTCAGTGGATGTAAATAAAAGTTAACTAATGTATTTGTGTGTATGTGTAGTGTAGTGAACATGTAGTACATAATGCTGTTTTGTACATTTGCCAAATTGTCTCTAATCATTTCAGGAGTTACAGGAATGTTGGGCCTATCAAGAATTACTGGGAATCTTTGTCAAGCGCCTGGCTTATTGTGTGTTCGCAGAACTCCTACCACTCATGGAAATACCTGGCGTCAAACTGGTACTTCATTTTATACTGTACAGTAAAACTTGTTTAAACCAGATATTTATATTTTTAAATTTTGTTTATTATGATGTAGACAATTTTTACTGAAAGCCTTTTTAGTAAAATCCTTCGATAAAAATGTTTAACTAATGTTGCTAATTTCTATGGAGCCACAGTGCTGTCCGCACGTGACAAGCTTTCCATAATTCCATTTATCATCACAAATACCCTTTATAAAGATCGAGTGTTATGAATCTTTTAAGTGGCAACATCTGGAAGAAATCTTTTTGAAGAATTTGATAAAAATTGTACACATTGATGATATTGCAGGTGAAAAATTAATTTTATAAATTTCTACAATTGATGATATTAAAATATTATAATGAATCATAGTTCCATTACATGAATCTACTTTATGTAATTGAAATAGTTGAGTTATTTATTTGAATTTTTTGTCTGTTGCATATATAAATTAAAAGTTGTTCTTTACAAAGTCTCTTTGACATTGTACAGGGTCGAGCTAAGCAGTTATACAACGCCGGATTCCAGTCTGTGGCGTTAGTGGTAGCTGCTGATCCAGAGATCCTTCTTAAATCCATACAGCAGATCCCTCGTAAAGTGGCCAAACAAATCGTTGCTTCCGCAAAGGTTAGATTTCTTGTGTGCCTTAATTATACGACTTTCAGATATTGATACAATTGTACTGTCATTTTAATTACTTAGTATATATATTTATTTTAATTATTAATACATGTTTTTGATTTGGACAGATAAGTTTTAGTCTTAAAAAGTCATGAATGTTAAGCTTATATTTGTGGCTACTTTGTATTTTCAAAGAAATGTGTGTTGTTATTAATTTATTTACATCTTTTATGTCTCTTAATACACTTCTTAGCCTTCATTTTACGACCCAGTATACTATGAAGATTCCATGCACTTTCTTTGGTTGATAGTTCAAATGAAATTAATATGATTTTTTTTTCCAATTTAAATATATGTTTGTGTTCAAAGAATAATTAAACAACCCACTTATTCACATTTTGTAGGTTTTGCTGAATGAGAAAGCCGAGGCCTTACTACAGGAAGTACAGGAACTAGTGACGGTTCCGGTCTATCGATCAACCGTACAGAGTTCACAGGGTCAAACCTCTCCCTGGGATGACATGGACTTGTTTTCTGGTCTTAATATACAGTCTTCTACCTCATGATAAAAATTGACACCCTTTTTTAGTAGGACATAAATTGCATGCATTTAGATAAAAGGAAAAACTCTTGAACCCTTCCAATTATTTACATGTATATCTTACTGTAGTTCTATTTATTTAAGCAAAGTGAATGAGACATCTTAGTGAAAAAGACTGTTGTAGTGCTCAGGATTTTCATTTAACTGCTGATTATATTCTTTTTTTATTTTACATGAAAGATAAATTGTTCCTGATAAAACAAGTTAATGTATAGATATAGAAACTGAATGTGCACTATCCAAATGAAAATCTTTGTAGTATTTTTTTAAGAAGAGTGTTTATAAAAATATAAACGAGCCATTCTTGGGTTCAATTACTTTAAAATGTAATTAATTACTTTCAAATACATTGATAATTTTGTCAATTACTTGCAATAATAATTACATTGATTTTTTCAAATGTAATTAATTACTTTAAATTACTTTGACAAATGTAATTAAATACATTTTAATTACTCGATGTTTTTTTAATTCTTGAGAACAAATACATGTATTTCATTCAGTGGTTTTGTTCTTGGGTATGAGAGGGGTTCACACCTGGACAAAATTAGACCTTATCATATCAGTATAAGACACCTTTTTATAAACTTTCATTTTAAAAAAGTAATTGAAATGTAAGTGAAAAGTAACTGAAAATACAAGACTTTTTTAAAATGTATTTAAATACACTCAATTTCTTGTAATTGAACGCTGGCTTAAATACAAATTACTTTCAATTACTTAGAAAAATGTAATTAATTATGCTCAATAACAATTACTTTATTTAATTACCCCAGACCTGAAACTAGCTGATTGGTATTGAAACTGCTTCCAGATGTGTTATATTGTGCTTTTATTCTTGTCTAAAGACTGTGCTACATTGCTTTCAAGAACTAGTCTCTATCATTTCATATGCTACATGTAACATGAGGGTTATTTATCATGAGTACAGTTTCTTTGATACGAATACAATCATTTGTACCATTGAAAATGAAAACGTTATATGTCATGGTTCAAGTGGTGTGTTCCCCGATATTAGATATTAGATATTTGTTCGGACAAATTAGAAATTCGTTCGGACGAATTAGTTATTTGTTCGGACGAATTAGATATTCGTTCGGACGAATTAGAAATTTGTTCGGACGAATTAGATATTCGTTCGGACAAATTAGAAATTCGTTCGGGCAAATTAGTTATTTGTTCGGAAGGATTAGATATTTGTTCAGACAAATTAGATGTTTGCACAATTTATCTTGTAAAAAGAGATATACAATTTATTTATTCAGGAGGATTCATTCCTTTTTAATATATAAATAGCTCTTTGGACCATGACATACACACGTTGCAGCTATAGACATGTGCTAGTCGGGTATGTTGATTGTAAATGTTCGGAAATAATGGTTCTATACCGGTATATATTATAGGCCTAGTCATTCTGAGAGTATATTTTCTAAGAGCCCACTAGTAAATTCAAAGGGTCAGTTACTTCTTATCAAACATCTTTTCTCTTCCATCCCTGACACACTCATAAGATTTGTCATAAATAAACATCATCTCGTTCTACCAGACCGACTTTTGCTGGTGGTGTTAAATTGATAACACTGGGGTGGCAGTGGTCAGTTACCACTTCTTTGAAAAGATGAGATCCACTCCCTAAGGTTTTATTCATACTGCAGGCAATTGGTACGGGGAAAAAATGGCATTGAAAAAGGAAGCCCCCCCCCCCCC
>PRKT01000732.1:212054-222499 GCA_003671525.1 Saccostrea glomerata
TTTTTTTTTGCTTGTCAACTTTTCAGGTAAGTATTTTTTTTTCTCAGGCTCTCCCCCCCCCCACTTTCAATAACGCAGCTACGTGGCTGTATTGTATTATATTAAATAAACTTCGGACTCAAAATATCGAGCGATAGATCTTATTCGATAGGTCTTAATTTTTTAAGGTGGGGCTTACTAGCTAGGACATTTGTTGTTTTTCTTCTATACCGCTGTTCCCACATTTTAGTATTTTGTGATAAAGGAACAAAAAGAGGGAATCTCATTAGTCCATCTCCAATGGATTCTTTCTAAGATCGTTAAAAACTATTATTAAGTATCTATATAAATTTTATTTTATATTTAAATATCAGAAAAGCGCATGAATTAAAACATGCAGGTATAATATTGACCAAATTAAACACACGCCCCTTTCCGGGAAAATGATCAAAAATAGATGAATACATGTACGTTCCTAGAGAGTGCAGTAAAATTTAAAAACACATCCTAATTTAATGCAAGTTGAGCTTCTCAATGATTAAGACAATCGATCGTTTTAAATAGAGGAAGGGGGGATGTTACTTTAAAGTATTTTGACATTCATTCATTCATGATTTATTTTCCCCATAAAAGGGGTTGGTTTCATAATTCCCCTTTCTAGTGAGTCATTGGCCTATCAAACCTTCGCATTGGTACTCAACTGTAAAAGCGTATAAACAAAATTTAGAAATGCTGAAAGTGAAATTAAATAGTTTGTTCGACTACATGTACCTCTCCAATATGGGGAGGGGGCTATAATTATGCTCTGTAAATCAATGAACTAGGGAATATACCAGATTGACCGGTTGACATCTTAATTCACCGACCCGCGAATCATAGGACCAACCTGAGATCAATACGAACAGGTTCATTGTTGTGAAGTTTTCTTAATTCACAAACAGGAATATTTAATTAAAAACTCAATGAGGACCTTTTCTCATTTTATACACCGCATATGTGCCAGATTGATTGATTGAATGTTTAATGCCGAATCGGCAATATTTCAGCCACATATCGGCGACATATATATCAGAAATGTGTTTCGAATCATTCACATGTCATGATTAACAAATGCAGGGTAATGAGTGAATATGTACATAAAAATTATAAGAAAGAGATCAACATTAAATCGACTTATCTTCAAGATATTTATTGATAATGTTATTCATTAAAGTTGCTTTTGAAACGTCTTGGTGCAAATCGCACATTAATCGCGGTGTCCTGACAGTTGTTCACATTTTCTCTAATTTGTCCGAACAAATAACTAATTCGTCCGAATGAATATCTAATTCGTCTGAACGAATTTCTAATTTGACCGAACAAATTTCTAATTTGACCGAACAAATATCTAATTTGTCCGAACAAATAACTAATTTGTCCGAACGAATATCGAATTCGTCCGAACAAAGAACTAATTCGTCCGGACGAATTTCTAATTCGTCCGGACGAATTTCTAATTCGTCCGAACGAATATCTTATTTGTCCGAACAAATAACTAATTCGTCCGAACGAATTTCTAATTTGTCCGAACAAATTTCTAATTCGTCCGAACAAATTTCTAATTCGTCCGAACGAATTTCTGATTTGTCCGAACAAATAACTTATTTGTCCGAATGAATAAATAATTCGTCCGAAAAAATATCTAATTCGTCCGAACGAATTTCTAATTTGTCCGAACAAATAACTTATTTGTCCGAACAATTTTCTAATTTGTCCGAACGAATATCTAATTCGTTCGAACAAATAACTAATTCGTCCGAACGAATTTCTTATTTGTCCGAACAAATAAAAATATTTTTTTTACTTGGTCCTCCAGCGGCGCCGTACAAACTTAAAGAAACTAGAAGGAAGAGGAAAATCCTGGTATTTCACAGATTCCAGATAAAAGAAGCTACATCTGTTGACAATTTTTCACTGAGACATATCTGAGCATTACATGGTATCGTGTTTTATTAAAAAAAAATCTTGTGAATTATCCGTGATATATGATTTAAATAAAAAGTTTTTTAAAAAATGCATTAAACTTCTGCAGGCATGTTTACGAAGCTATCTTAGGACTAAGAAACGTCTTAAGATATACTTACGACAATTCTTAAGACTAAGTGGGGTTTTCGAAAGTATCGTAACTTAAGAAAGTTCTTAAAAATTATCTTAAAGTTACGACAACTTTAGACATATCTAAGAAGAATGAAGTAAACGGAAGTTTTTCTCAGCAGTCCCTCATTACGTGTTTGCTGGGCAAAGAATATGCAGCACATAATGCATTAGAAGATGTTGTGGCATTGAGGGAGTTGTTTGAACATTTCAATCTGAATGAAAATCAGTTAAATGATTTTGTTTTCCAACTGTCTTATTTTGCATGTAAATCTAGTCTACACACATTAGTTGAGAAAAAGATTATTTCACAAAATGTGTGCAACAAACTTGCTGCTTGTTCTCTTGGGATGTCTCAGCTAAGGAAGATTCACAGCCGTGATGATGTGAATGGTATTGTAAGCATTTTGAAAGAGTGCAAGATTGGTAAGAAATGTGCCATTGCAAGCAAAATTATGAAATTTTTTGATGATTTGTCATCGGAAGCATAATCAACAGGATCTGTTCAGATATTTCTACAGGTAGTGCTTATAGCACATTGTGTACATATTCATTTTATTATTGCATTGTAAGTGGATTTTGAATTTTTGATGATTGTGAGAAATTTTCAAATACCAGTTGTAGATGTTAAACTTACTATAGTCATTTTTGTGCTACCAGTAAATATTAAATATTTGCAAGATATCAATTTTTTTATCTTGCATATCAATGGAATTAATACTTCTCAGATAAAAGCAGAATATTCTGATTTTAATTTTTCATAATCTATGCGAAGAATATAATTTCAGGAATTAAGTTAGCATAATACAAAACATGATGGGATGACTCACCATTTAGAGTTTTCAGTGTAGAATTTTTTTTTAATTTTTCAGTGAAATACTATAGTTCTATATATTTTTTTACACAAAAGGAAACCTAGCCCATTTTCTGTCACATTGAGAGTCTTCCCCACTTGAAAAGTGGATCAGTATATAGTGATCAGGATGTCCTTCGGTCTAACTGTTACACTTTGGGGTACCCATCTGTAATGTGCAACTCTTCCTATATCTTTGAATGAAATTCAATTACATTTTCAAAGAATCTTTGTTACAAACTGCCATTATGTGACCTCTTATTTTAATTTTTGTTCCTATATATATTTTGAATTCCTCAAAGCTAAAGAAAGACTTTACCATTATCAGTTGGTAGGTGGGGATATCATATAGTGAGCTCAGTGTTCACAGTACCTTTAGATTATTATATTGATGGATGCTGTTTAAAAATATTTTTTCCTTTTTAAAATACATGTTTTGCTTTTTTTTAAATTGAAAAGTGTTATTTTCTTATAAATATTTACGTAGTGAAACAGAAAATATCTTTAAAACAGTGATAATCACTAAATGCGGTCTAAGTGCAAAAAGGTCAACAGAAGTTGCACCTATAAATTGACCTAGCTTTTTTAAGTTAGCAAGGAAAGGTGTATATTTTATTCACTTTATATTATCATTTAGTTATGTTCTTCATCATATTAAAGATTAAAAATCCTGTGACAAAGACTTTTGAATTTTTTTTGCAATTTTAGCATGAAAGGTTGACTAAAAATTCTTCGAAAATAATGAGCGTTTTTACATACATATGTTGATTTGTGCTTTTATTTCTTATCCGATAAGGAAAAAAATGGAATCATTCTTGATAAATTTTACTAACTATATTTCATTCAATAAAAGCAGTAAATTATGATATTTACAAAGGTGTTGTTGTTTTTTAACCATCAAAGGAGAGGGCTAAATTAGACTTTGCCCGATGCTCAATTCCATTCACATTTGTTGTGAAGAAATTTTATGTAATTTTTTTTTTTAAGTTCAATCTCTGTTATTTAGCTTGAGCAAATTTATACATTATTTTGATGCATTGATTTATAATGCAATTCTGCATAGCATATTTTGCCAAGCAATATATTGAATTATATTATTTAGGTGAACATCAGTCCTGTGGTAATTGGTGTAGGAGTGCAGAAAAAGGCTACAAACCCAAAAACCTCCCCTTTGGCAAACCCTTATCGGATTTAAATTTGAGAATGTCTCTGGGGGATTTAATTTCCAAATATGTGTTAAAATCTGACATCCTATGCAAACTTGGATCATCTCAAGCCAACGAGAATTTTAATCACATGGTTTCCAGCAAGGCTCCAAAGAGAATGTAAGTACACTTTGATTTTCAATACATGTACTGTACCTTTGACATGTGCATCCATGTATGTAATGATTATTTAACCCTACACCCCAACACCCATAAAAAGTATGCTAACATGGAATTTTTTTTTTGCTAAAATTCCAGGTGTTACAGTGGCTCAGAAAGCCTAGTGTCTCGTGTATCAGCAACAGTATGTCAGAAAAATGAAGGCCATAATTATTTGTTGAAGGTAAATATATACCTTGTCAGGTTCCTGATGACATTTTGATATATATAGTGTAAATATACATTGCCTTTTTTGAATATTCTTTGTATCCATGTCAAATTTTAATTAATTGCACATAGAACATAAATTTTTACATTTTA
This sequence comes from Saccostrea glomerata, assembly GCA_003671525.1. Lineage (NCBI taxonomy): Eukaryota > Metazoa > Mollusca > Bivalvia > Ostreida > Ostreidae > Saccostrea > Saccostrea glomerata. The sequence continues at coordinate 216,705 of PRKT01000732.1, forward strand.
GCTGAACAAAAATTGCTGCCTTAGTCCAGGTACATTTACAAGAAAACACACAATCAAGCTGGCCAATAAACTCAAACGGAAAAGACTTCTACAGAAATCGTCAAAGTACAAAAGACGCAGGCTGCAATGAGCTCAGAGCAAGCCGCAGTTCTAAAAATGCAGTGAAGACTGTCCTTGAAGGTAAACTTATATTCATAGTTTATGATGAATTAAATTATGCCAGATCTACAGTTTAAGTACAGTGTGAATACTTATTTAAAAAAGAATACTTGTCTGAAGGCCAAGGTATACCTCAAAAATTGATACATGTACATCCAAAATAATAATACATTATATGTATAATGTGTTTTATAATTTCAATCAGGTGACACCTACAGCACCAATATTGAATTAAAGGATCATGCTGATATTGAGGAAATAAGCGTTTTGCCTGAAAAACATCTAACAGCACAGCAGCCTTTTATGTTCTTTGACTTGGAAACAACAGGACTAGGTGTGTGTGGAAATTAACTTGAACAATTTGATTATCTAGGGAGAAGTTACATTTTTCTATATATGACACAATGCTTTACACATACAGTAATTTTTTGCGTTCAAGGTTACTGCAGATGCAACAGCTTTGTTTTGGGCATATTTTATATTTGCAAATTTTTGCAAAAAAAAATGTTTAACTTCCCCACAAAGAAGTTTTAAATTTGGCCCTGCCCCCTTTTTTAAGCCTTAACAATGCTGCGTGCTTGTTAAATATCCTTTATTCAGATGTCAAAATCCTGAGAACTAAATGTTTGCTTTTGCATAGCTGAACCTAGTGAACCATTTCTCATTTTTAATTTACTACAATCAACATTTGTATTTATGTTTTAGTATGAAAAGGAAGAGCAGCAGCAGAATATGACGGATCTCAAGCTTAAAAATGACAGAGATCGTCTCAATCTGGGTATGTTTAAATTTTCATAGATATTGAATTTATCTTATTTAAAGTAAATTTTTAATTCTAGAAGGAGTGTTTTATGAATTTTAAACTGAAGAATTTTAATATAAATAGAGTGGACATTATTTGCAATAGTTTTGTTGATAATATTGTGAAGAATGAAACTGGCCATATGACTTTTTTTCTGTTTCTCTATTTGTAGAACAAACAATGGAAATCGAAAGTTTAAACCACAAGCAGCATATGGAAAAGTAAGTTTTACAAGTATTTGTGTTTGGACATTTTTACAACAACTTGCTATTAATCTTGTATTCTGTTGTTTGAAGTTTTCATGAAATTTTGTAAATCCTAACCAGAGACCACATTTTATGGGTATGACTCTCCCTGTCAGCAGATTATTTATCTGTGTATTCTTTTTTGAAACTTTGATTGCCCACTGTCATTGGGCATTTCTGAATTTATACCAAATTTTTACATAGAACAGTTTTATCATTTTTAGCCCATTGCTTCTACATGTACATGTATGTAATGAAGTGTTCTGACAGAGAATAGACAAGCTCACTTGAGCCTTTGGCACAATGTTTCTTGTCAACCTTAATAGAACAGGTGAAAAATGAACACAATAATACATGTTGACATCCTGTACAATAATGATTTCTTATATACATGTAATATTGTAAGTTCGATTCTACAGAAATTTATCTTCTGAAACATTTTTAAACTTTATTTTGGTCTCATTGATCATAAGGTTTAAAATTGCATATAAATAAATCATAACATATTTTACCAGCAAAATAAAATTCTCAAAAAATGCAGCTCATGTTGCTTTACTGAAACTCGCAAATATGAACAAAAGAAGGTTTTAAAATTTTCTATTTTTCTATCATTGAATTTCAAAAAGTTAATTTAAAATTTGCAACAAAATTTCCAGGTCACAGGATCAGGAAACAAACTTAGACTTAAGTCAAATTTTTAATTGGCTGTAAAATGTTTATAAATTATTGTATGAATCTCTAATTTTAAAAATAACAATTTAGGTAATTTTCTGTACACCTGGTCTAATGTAGACTTTAAATAACAATATGTCACTGTGAAATTAAATGAAACAGTCTCTTGATCTAGCAAAAGCAAAACATATGATGTCATGATAATTTTATCACAAGGTTAATTTTATCAAAGTGTTGATACACAATTAATTTGAGTTGGATATTGAATTATTTATTTGTTGACTTAGGAAATGAATTTGTTATCCTTAGCCCAATCAAGGGTGTACAGAGGTTTACCTTGTGTTGTATTCAATACCCTTAAGGATTTGATCTAGATATAAAATTGTATTGCGTGTATTTTTTTACAATTCAAGGAATGATAAATGGTGGATTTGGGGAAACTCATATTAGTAACCTTCTTGCTGCTCTGAACATACCTCCCATTAGTTATAACAGCTTGAAAGCCAGAGAGAGGGAAGTGGGACAGAAACTATTGGAAATGGCTACTGAATCATGTAAAAAACATCTGACAGAAGAGGCTGAGCTGTATGTATTTTACTAGCTATTTTCAAATAACTCAAAATACCGAGTATGATATTCATTCAGTTGATCATATATTATAACTTGGGTCTGAAAGACAAATCTAAACAATGTGATTTGGCAATACAACCCATGCATATGCGTAATAATTTTAGAGAAATGAAAAGAATAGTTTCATTTTTTCAAGAATGTAAATATCTGTGTCTTTTGATTGACAGGAGTAATGAAGAAATATCTGCTAGCTTTGACGGAGCTTGGCAAAGACGTGGAACTGGAAGAGCATACAATAGTTTATCTGGTAAATATTTTAATTTGCATGCACATATTGTACTCAAGTATTGTATTATTGATTGGTATGTTTTTACCATAAGCATGTTTCATTGCATCAAGTAGAACAAGAAATACATAGTTTTTAAAATAAACATCTTCTTTCTTAAAAATATGCATTATTAAAAAAAAAGCTCTAATATTCCATCATAATGTTTGGAACAGACTGTAAGAATTCCTTTTCAATGTAATTCCAGAGTTTTCATTTTTCTTTTTTCAGGCCATGCGTCTTTGATAGGAGAGAAAACAGGAAAATGTATCGGGTTTGGAGTCAAGTCATCCCATTGTAAAGTTTGTTCCACAGCCTATAGTTCTAACCAAATGCCAAAAGAACACATTTGTAGCAAAAATTGGACAGGGACATCAAAGGGAATGGAACCTGCATTAGCATGTGATATGTTACAAGATGTCATCAATCAGGGTCATAGGGTAATACTAGACAATATTTATTGTACATGTATATCTCATGTTGCTCGAATTAATATACAATATGTTTTCAGTCACGCCATTTTAAAAAAAGTTTTTTTGCTCTCTCCTTTGGATGGGTATTGCCAAAATTTATGTATCATGATATATTATGATATTTTTCCGAAATATCTGAAAATATCATAATATTTTTACAAGCAGGTTTTATAATGATTTTAAATGAATTTTAATATCTAACCAGAAATGGACTTGCAATTATTTTTTATTTTTATTTTTTATCCCAAGGTATCAACACTGATAACAGATAACGATGCCACCACCATTTCCAGAGTTAAGGCTATTGTAGATCCGACAATTACGAAGAAAACCGATAGCAACCATATTAGGAAATCTTTCACATCAGCCTTAATCAACCTCAGCAATGAACACAGACAGCTAAAAAACCAAAAAGTCAGAACACACATCGAACGCTGTTTCATGTTTAGTCTGCACCAGAATCAGGAGAATCCAGAACAGCTTGGAAATGCGCTCGAGGCAATTGTACCCCATTTGTATGGTAATTACATTCATACCTGAATATTTTTTAAACAACACTTTTTATGGGATATGTACTAATGTTCAATCACTTTTAAGAACCACAGATAAAACCATCAAAGGAGAGGGCTAAATTAGACTTTGCCCGATGCTCAATTCCATTCACATTTGTTGTGAAGAAATTTTATGTAATTTTTTTTTTTAAGTTCTCAACCCATTTTATATCTCAATAAAACTCAAAAAATGATACCTTATTTCTTAAATAAATACCGTTTGGTCACAAGATCAAATTTCATTTAGCCCAAAGGGCTTTATGGTGAATTTCTTTTCATACCAACCTGTATATATAGCCTGATAGATGTTTTAAAATGACACCTTATTACTGGTACATATGTACTTATAATTATTTACATTTTTAAAAATGTATTTGCTTGATTATGCCTATAACAATTAAGTGAATTGTTTTAAATCAAACTGCTTTCAGTAGTGTTATATAAAGAAAACCATTCGCAAATATAAATGTTAAGCAATTAATATCACAGGCACCAAACTCGCTTGAATTTTTGACCCCCTAGTTAATTATAAACTCTTTATAATATACAAGGGGGTCAATAATTCAGGCGAGTTTGGTGTCTGTGATTAATATATACTATGGTATTTATGTATATTTCCTAATTTTACATGCAGCTATAACAGATATTGTGGATCATAAACCTAGCCTCAATTTTATAGTCTATGTATATATATACCACTCCTTCAAAATTTGTGGTTAATATTTCAAATGATTTTAATCCTACCTGCAGCTAATTTGGTGTTGACATCCCAGGCATATCCTCCTTTGTCTGTCAAATGGCGTGAACCAGTTGCTATGGCATTAACATGTCCACATTCTGTGTAGCCACATTTAATATCCAGAAACTGGGCAAGCCCGAAGTTCCTCTCCCCAACACAGTTAAACAGATGGAGAGGCTGGCTACAGAGTTCACATGCCTTCAATCCATCTGCTAACACTGCCAGTTCAACGATGCGTCGACCTTCTCGCCAACTTTCCTGATTATTTTAAAGAACAAAATTCCAAATTTGTTTAAGTTTGTCAAAATATTGTTTTTACTTCGCTTAATAATCAATAAAAGTGGCTTGTTTGACCAAAAACAAACAAACAATCAAAACTTACCGTATTTTCAACCACTTCTTCTCGTTCGACCACATTTAGCATGCTTAAGGCATTGTTTGTTGATGTGAAATATGCGTGGTCTTCACGTGAAAAGCGGATTCTTCTAGTCTCTTCCAATTTTTTTAATCTCTGTACTTGATTTTTCTTAACAAATCGGCCTTTCGATCTCATTTTGTATACACTAAAATACAGTTGTTGTCGTTTGACATTTCACCGGAAGTTTATACTACTTATAATTTTAAAATCGGATTCGGCCGAACCTCACAAAAACTTTTCTATGACGTAGTACGACGTAGGTTCTACGTTAAATGATATAGATGTTTGTTTCCCACAGTGGAATTCAAACACATGACATAAGGATCAACTTTTTACTCATAGACTCTTGAGCATAGGCCCTTACCACTGTACTGCGTTTACGTGGGTGACAGCATTGAGAGTTAATCGTAAATATTAGAACAAGCTACTCTGGGCTTATAAACTGTACTTTCTATATAAGACTTATATACAATGACTATAGTTTTATATACAAGGTTACCTAACCTAACTGATCATGTTGAGTCACATAAGCACAAATATCTTTCAGCTAATCTTGACGGATGATCATCAGCAACTATTTTAGATGGATACAATATGATAATTAGTGTATAAACACAGAAATTACTGTGAAAGAAAAATTGTCTACTTAAGCCAGAAGTTATATTTATGAAAATATACACTGGTCTCCATAAGCCATATGAGAGAAACATAAAATATTAGGGAGACCACTTTTTTCATATATTTTTAGTAGGCAGGTTTAATGAAAAAATGAAGCAAGAGTCGGCTAAATGGTGGTCTATAGATCATAGATCTGGTATTCCTCTTTAGAAAAATGCATAAT
>PRKT01000732.1:226450-245404 GCA_003671525.1 Saccostrea glomerata
TTGTAACTGAATGTAACGTCGATAACGGGCGATAACTCTTTAGAATGTGAAATTCGTCTTATTGCAGCATCGGATGACCTTTGATCCTTTAAACTTTAACCTAACCAGTTGCATTTCAGACTATTTTACCCAAATCTATACCAAAACGTGTACTTACCGACTGCCATAGCTCCAACTTCATGAAATATAATCCAATTAAAACACAAAATAATTCCAACTGACATGCATGCAATGATGTGCACACAACACTAGGCCTAGTACTGCACGTGCAGTGCTATCTAAAAATGATAATGGTAAAACTAGTACTTAAGTTAGGTACGTGACGCAAGCCCAATGTGATGCAGGTCTTCAGATACATTTACAGTATAAGAACAAATTTAAAATTATTATTTACAAAAGATGTTTTATCTTAACTTTGCCATCTAGGCCTATTTCCAAAAACAGGAAAATGGGGTGTGTTTGCGTGTGTGTGTGTTGATGGGAGAAGGGTGGGAGTTGACTAAATTGATTGGGTATACATGGTATATGGCAGCTTTCAAGGTGTTTCTGTCTAATCAAGTATAAAAAAGTTTGTACATTTTGGAAAAAATCATCAAAAACGCTTTAAACTAATTTGAATAATATTTGTTGTTGATCTATATGAGAAAATAGATTTACAAAGTTCCAATTATGGGCCAAAAATTTACCCCCCCCCCCTTGTTTCAAACCTAATTTACATTGAATTCTGTTGTTTAATTTCAGACTGGTAAGTATTGGATATATGCCGAATACAGTTCTGTATTAAAAAATATCAGACAGTTTGAGGCCCGTTAGGGCCGAAAACTGTCTGATATTTTTTATTACAGAATTGTATGAGGCATATATCGTACTTAAAACATTGGTTTTGATTTACCTGAGACAGTCCGATATTAGAACAAAAGACAAAGGTGTCACTGAAGCAATTCTTTCAAGAATGTAGGCTTAAATGAAAAGTACTCAGTATTAAGAGATTTGGCTTCACTGAAGAAGGTATTTGAAAGAATTTGATAAGGAAAGTGGGGACAAAATATTCATTAATTTTGAAATGGAATGGAAAATGCAGAAATGAAGAATTATATCACAGAAAATTAAGCGGATGCTGAAGGTACATTATTCCATTTCTTTTTTTCATGTTAAGCATTTACATATACCTTTGTTTTTGATGTTCCGTTACAGAAAAACAAACAAAATCAATAATCCAAGAGTTTTGAGGGAAACGTCGAAAATCTTCAAATTTCTTTCAAAATTTGTTGCAAATCTGTCAAATTAAGTATTAATTATTATATTCCAGGCCCAGTTACCTTTATTTTGCATAGGCATTTTTCTTTCTACGAGAAAAATGAAATCAAATTGTTTGAATGTTGTTCTTTATAGTGTTATATAGTGTCTAATATAGTGTATATAGTTAATATAGTGTCTAGAGTTTATTTGCTTCTCTGGTGACTCCAAGTGCGTCCCCTCTTATTTAAAAACCAGAGAAAGGGGATGAAACACTTGTCCAATTTTAATAAGTTTATTAGAAGCTTACCGGTTTTTGTTTTTGTTTTTTTTTGTTTTTTTTTTATGGTTTATTTTTTATTTATTTGCATTATCTGGTCTACCGCACATTCTTCTTCCTGTTACAGTATATTCAGTGTAATTGAAAGTTTTTTTTTATATTTTGTTAATGTTTTCTAAATCATCATTCTATGGAATTGCTGTTTGTTAAATTATCAAACTTTTTATTTCTTTTGTTCAACAGCAGTCCGATTTTGAAGGATATCAGTACTGAGACAGTCTGATATTACGATTAATATCAGACTGCTCACTAATATCGGACTGCACCCTTGCAGAAATAAATCCTGAAGGGTAAGGATAAGTCTGGATATCCTGGGATTTTCCTGAGATATCCTGACATGTCCTGCTCTCCAAAAATTTTGCTCCTGACAATTGCCAAATCCTAAGATGTCCTGATATCAGGTTCAGGATTTTATCATGAAATGTCAGGACTTCATGTAAACTCTTTACCAGAACAGGATCTTCCCAGGATTTTTCAGGTCTTTCAGAAGAGATCAAGTCCTGACACAAGGAAATCTCATGACTTTTGATATTTTCTGAGCTAAAACAAACTGAATCAAATAAGACCTGGTATATCTTGAGATCAGGACTGTTCAATTCAAAGTCATAGAATATCCTGAAGTCAAGACTCAATATCTCTATGTGGTCCTTTCATTACAATTGCCCATGTGTTAAGTGTTATATCTTTCTGATGAAAGCATCACAAATGATTGGGGGCCTGGCAGGAGTTTCTTTCATTTATTGACCTTCTTATCTTCATCCCATCAATTTGCAAAGGCTTTCCTTGACCTAAACAACCTGTTGTGTCCCCCACAATTACTTAAACTAGGGCAGTATCCAATGAGGAGAGCCAGTCAGGATTTGTGCGCCTTCTCAGACCAGTTCAAAATTTCAATGCAAACTGAAATGTTTGTGAGGAACATGAAAGTATTTATACAGTAAAGAAGTGAAATATGCTTTGGGAAATACAATATGCCATCACCATATTGAACTAGATGTCAACATAAATTAAAAGTTGATTGTGTCTATGCATGTCCATGAGATGAGGAAATATTGAAGATACGAATGACCTGGATGCAGTGAGAGGAAAATTTCAAAGATTTGTTGGTGGTACATTGTACTTGAAAGAATGCTCTGAAAAGGGTAAGTGCATGGTCTTAAATTTTTATTTCCATCCCTCATTTCTGATTACTATGATTATATAGCATAGTATTTTAACCTCTGTGTTAACAATAAATCAGTACTTAATTTAGATATAAATACAGTATGTTATCAGTAAATACAATACATGTGTAAAATATATGTACATGATTTACATCATGACATCATGTAATTAATTTTTAATATATGATCAAACTTTTTCCTAAACAATTATTGCAGATTCTCTGTAGTTTCTTTTAAGAACTATATATAAACATGTTCTAATGTACATTATTATAGTATACAGCTCAGTGCAGTATTTTATATATTATTTATATTTCTTTCAGTGTAATTTGCTAATCTAATATTGATGCATATGATTTTTTTTATTGACTGGTCTTTGAATCATCATGACCAACTGAACTATGAAAAATATTATATCTTTTTTTTGGATTTCAACCATTAATATAAACATTATTGTGATTGTTTTAGAATAATAAAGTAACTTAATTTATGTTACAGGCCTAATAATAGAATGCATCCCTGGAGTCAGTTTTACCACCATTCCTTGCATCATGGAAGACTTTTTAAGTTCCAAAGAAAAAAAATGATTAAAGAATAATTTGCATAAATAATAATTCTTTTGTCTTTTAAGTGTACAGAGAGACATTGTCCATATTTAAATGCATTTTGAGAACTTGAACCTGTTTTTGAAAAAAGTGACAAAATCCCAGAGGTCATTATGACAATAAGGGGATAGTTGATCTCAGGAATATCTCAAGATATCCCAGGATTTTTAAACTACAAAGTCAAACTGAGGCCAGGATTATGACAGGATTGTAATCCCAGGAAATCTCAAGACATCCCAGGATTTTAGTACTACCATGAAACATGTGAAATATTCCTGAAGTCAGGATAATTGTGTCCCAGGAATTCTCTAGACATATCAGGATATTTTGCTTTACCAGGATGTCCTGTGAAATCCTGAGAAATCCTTGTTCCAATACCATCCTGACAATTCCTTAGGTCAGGTACCAGGATAATCTTAAGATTTCCTGGGATTTTTAACCAAGATATCTTGAGAAAATCTCAGGAAATCTTGGGATTTCCTGGTCTATTTTCACAAGGGTGCCATAGGTAAATGTTTAGACTACAAGAACAAAGGAATGACATCACAGCAATGTTTTAATGAATTATGAATATGAAATACATGTACCTATAAGATCGAGGCCCATGGGTCACATGTTCACTTGAGAATATTATGCTCAATTTGATGAATACATGGAGGCCCTATTATGTAAATTATTGAATTATATTGACTTTTTCTTTGGTAAAGCCTAATTTTAGAGGAGTGTGCATTTAGAGGCAAACACCTTAGTGCGGGTATTACTGTCTCATGACAGCATCTAGTTTATCATACATGTACTTTGATAGAAACTTTCACTTTTTATTTTACTTGCGCAGTATGTTACCTGGTAGATAACATTTCAGATAACACACCATTTTTATCAATGACATTTAACTAAAATAAATTTTAGTAAACATTGTTTACATCACAGTAAGCAGGAATTTGAAATATACAACATCTATATTAAATGAGTTTTACTGTATACAATAATGTACCAGTTTGACGCCAGGTATTTCCATGAGTGGTAGGAGTTCTGCGGACACACAATAAGCCAGGCGCTTAACAAAGGTTCCCAGTAGTTCTTGATAGGCCCAGAATTCCTCTAACTCCTGAAAAAGATTACAGACAATTTGTCAAATCTACTAAAACAGCATTATGTACTACATGTACACTGCATAAGTAATTAACTTATATTTACATAATTATTTAAAACTATCAAAAAAAAGTTTTTTAACCTTCTATACTCAGTTCCAGAAAGAAATAGTAACAGATGGGTTTTAAACCGAAGAATCATGAATAAATCTTATTGCAAAACAAGTTAGTTAAATAGTTAATTATAAATATATGTGATAATTTTTAGACCCCAAGAGTTTTAAAAATACTGGATTTTGCGTAAAAATACTGTTAAAATATTAGGTATCATTTTTAAACATCTATCGGGATATAAATATGAGTTGATCACGAAATTTAATTCCAAAATGCCTGATGGGCATTATGATGAATTTAATCTCGTACCAACCCGTATCAAAAGGTACTTGGACACAGATTTGAAGTTAATATTTTCTGTTTTTTTCTCTATAATATTACGAAGTATATATTTTAATAGCATTTCACACAAAAATTACTTAAAAATCTTATTTCATTTTAAAGTTATTAAAACTTTATTTTTTTTGGCGCGTTTGATTGACACATCCTTACCCTTTCACAAATTTTAATTTTACTCTTAATACTTAGGAAAAGTGGCAAACTTGTTGTGTATGAATGAAAAATATTGATACTATAATTCAGAAAATTCAGAGTAGACATGTTCCAAAGCAAAATAAACACACAATATATTCTCAGTCCGTGCAGTTGTGGTAAGCAGACTGTGACGATTCAGAACGTACACTATGAATCTAAAAATAGAGCTTGTGCCTTGTTTACAAAAACTGTGTACATAACACGAGTGTGATCGATTTGCACACACGACTTAGCTCAGAATGACGATACTTGTGAAAGTGTTTTGTTTTCTACCATTTCTATTCTGAATAAAATTATTTTTCTGGATTAAAGTTTTAATATTTCTCATTAATACACAACAAGATTGCCACTTTTCTGAAGGATTAAGAATAAAGTTAAATATGTGAAAGTGCCAGGATGAGTCAATCAAACCCGCCAAAAAATATGTAGTTTTAATAACTTTTAAATGAAATAAGATTTTTAATTAATTTTTGTGTGAAATGCTATTATAATATATAATTCGTGATATTATGGAGAAAATATTAACTTCAAATCTGTGTTCAAGTACCTTTAAAGTCCGATAGATGTTTAAAAATGATACTTTATTAATTATATTTACATTTGTAACTTATTCATACTTTATATTTGCCTGATTGTTATACTTTTAACATTTGAAATGCATTTATTTTCAAACCCAATGGTACATGTGTATGTATGTAATCCACTGAATGCGCGTCGAACCTTTATCATTATGGCGTCACTGAGAAATTACGTCAAACGTTTATCCATACCCACATATATATGACCTCTTGACCCCGTACCTGTATTTATACAGTTATAATTTAATTTCACTTGTATTAAGCAATTCCATTGGCTGAATCATTCAGAGGAACATATAATATTTTGGATAACATAACTTGCCTACGTCACAATGAGTTACGTCAAAAACGTATTACTCCGCTTGACGTTACTTTTAAAATAATGCTCAATTTGAAGTCTTTTTCCGGAGGAAATTTTGACTCATTGCCTACACTAGAATTAAATCATAAGGAATGAAGCTAATTTCAACTTATGTTATCCGATATAACAAAACTTGGGGCAGTTTACGCTTTTTTATAAACCGCTTCGCGGTTTATTAAGCGTAAACTGCCCCAAGTTATGTTATATCGGATAACATAAGTTGAAATTAGCTTCATTCCTTAAATAGATACACATTGCTTTCAGTAGCCCGAAGGGATTTATGGAAGATTTGATCTTGTGCCAAACCATTTTACATCCCAATAATACTCAAAAAATGATACCTTATTACTTATATTTACATTTGTGACTTATTCATACTTTTGATTTGCCTGATTGTGACTTTTAACCTGTGAATTGCAATATTTTTTCAAACCCAACGGCATGTATGTAATCCACTGAACGCGCGTCGACCTTTTATGATGTCACTGAGAAAATACGTCGAACGTTTATCCATACGAACATCTATGACCTCTTGACCTCGTACCTGTACTTATATAGATATAAAATCGCTTGCTTTCAATAGTGTTATATAAAGGAAAACATTTGCAAATGTAAATGTTGTTATATAAAGGAAAACATTTGCAAATGTAAATATTACAAAATTTTCATCAAAAAACTTTAAAAATCTGTACAAAATATGGACAAAAAATCAATATGAGAGGTTCTAATGAAGTGTTCCACTACAACATGTACAATGCATGTTATATTTTACCTGTAATTACTCATTTCAAGAAACTTTTGCAGCTTAAGTGAGAGAAATGAAAATTAAGGTTACTTAAGCTATGGGCAAGTGAAGTGTAATATGACTCACCACATTTCATCACGATGATAAAATTTTAACATTATTATGACTGAAAGGACTTCTCTTACAGCCATGTAGCATCATTTTTGAAAGTGAGGGGGGGGGGAGCCAGAGAATCTTTTGTTTACTTACTTGAAAAAGTTGACAAGCAAAGAAAAAAAAAAGAAAAAAGGATGATTGCCCAATCTTGAAATAATCCTATTCCAAGAGGCCAACTTTTTTCAAAGCTAATTTCTTTCAGTACCAATTTATATGTATTCAACACTTCATTTCCCTTATATCAATTTCCTGCAGTATAAAGGGGGGGGGGAGCTTTTCACGAATCATTTCCAATGGTAAAAGTAATGTTGGGGGGAAAATGGGGTCAGTTTGCTCCCCCCCCCCTACCTGTTGCTATGTGCCTGTCTCATTTAATCAAATATACATTGTAATTACTTTTTTGCATCTGATTAAAAAAATAATTATACATATAATTATCTATACAAAAATTATCTTTTGATTCATCATTTTTTTCAAATCCAAATGATTCTCTCACATCAATTTAGACTCCTTAAAGTTTACATTTACAATTTTCTGCACACCAAAGTGTCACACTAAATAAATCTAAAGTCCAACTTCACAACTTGTGTTTATCTAATCATCGAGTACTATAAACTAGCTAGGTCATTCAGGTAGGCTACAACTGATCAGCTGTACCTCACCTGATAAACATGGATGCTTATAATTATTCAAACAATTATTCTCTTGGTTCTCCTCTAGCACCCATAGTAATGTGTGAAACCCATGAGCTACCTATTGATATGGTATGTGAGTACTGTGATGAGTTCATTTGTGCCAAGTGTGCTAAAACAGATCATAAGGAGCATGATTGGAAAACTTTAACCACGGCAGCCAGCCAGAGGAGAAGAGGGCTTCCTACATTTCTGAACAAGATTAAGGAAAAGAATCTGCCTGGGATTGATGAGAAAATAAAGAAGATTCTACAACAGGTGACAGAAAATAAAGAACAGTGTGATTCTGAGATAAAAAAGCTTCAGAAGCATGTTGACGAGATAATAGCCAGGTTGATAGAAATCAAAAAACGTCATGAACAAACAATTAGAGACAACTTAGTTCAAAAGAATGATGAATTACATCAGGTGAAAATTGAGTTAGAGAAGATGAAAAGAAGAATTATTGACACAGTTCAGTTCATGGAGGGGAACAACAGCACCATGTCCGATTACAGCTTGATTGACAATCACAGAGAACTGACAAAAATACTCTCTGAATTGGAGGTTCATAGCACAAACTATGAACATTCAGTTATTAGGTTCACTAAAGGTGTAATTAATGATGACTTAGTCAAGTCTTTGGTTGGAAAAACTGTAAATTTAGATTCTATTACTGTGACTCAGACAAATTCATTCCAATATGGAGATTCATCAATATTTGTTTTGGAGGCTTACAGTGAAGTCCAATGTTACATAAACATTTTTTCAAATTATACACGAAAAGTTGACAATAATGGTGCAATAAAACATAGATATAGTATTCTTCCAGATGACATGTGTATGACTGGAAACAGTGATGTTTATTTCACTGATTATAATAACAAATCAATTGCCATCCTGTCACCATCAGGATCTGTCTCTACAGTCATCAGTACAAATAATCTGATACCACAAGGAATCTGTCAGTCAATGGACGGTGGACTACTGGTCACATTGGTGGACAAAGATCTTTATAAATTAGAGTCACACAGCAGACGTCTGGTGAGACACATCACAGTGACAGGTGACGTCATCCATGAGTATGAGTACCAGGAGGACGGTCAGACTAGACTGTTTACATTGCCAGTCAGAGTCACACAGAACAGTAACAGTGATATCTGTGTTGTGAACCTTACTAGTGACACTACAGGTGAACTAGTGATTATGTCTCCTTCTGGTCGTATGAAGTCTGTCTACCGTGGACACAACCTGGCAAAGAACTTTGATCCAATTGATGTAGTGTGTGACTCCTTCTGTAACATCCTTGTTACTGACATAAACAACAAACAGATCCATCTACTGAGTCCTGACGGGGAGTTCTGGAAGTTCTTACTGACAGACAATGAAGTGAATTGTCCATACAGATTATCACTATACAAGTCTACACTGTGGGTAGGATACAAGGAAGGATGTGTAAAAGTGTTTAGATACTCAGTGTAACAAAGTGTATAGATACTCAGTGTAACATCCAAAATAGATCAATTGGTACTGAAATCATTCATACCAGATTTAAAATATTATATCACTGTGGCCAATCATCAGCTAAATGATATATGTATACATACTTTTCATATTTTGTTACCAAAATCATAAGTTATTATTCTCGGCAGTATATAAGCACCAAAATTCAAGGGAAATGAAAATTTGAACTCATACTGTATTTCAATTTTTTTATTGGAAGCCGCCATTTTTCTTTCTTTCTCACAACGCTGGAAATCTCATTTGATGCATGACTTACTGCACTTGGTTAATGTGAACAAAGCACCAGAAACTAGAAATATGTCCATAGGACATGAATGCCCCGCCAAGTGTATATTAGTAATGTGACATGAAAATTTGTGTAAGTGTATGAAGTTTGATGAAAATATCTTGAACAGTTTCTTTAAATTGAAATTGGATAAAGATTTTAAATTGTCAACAAAAAATGTATGTGAATTTTTAAATAAAAATGTCTTAAATGGATTTCTTTAAAACTAAAGAAAATACATAATAATGAAAAGGGAGTTGAACAACTCTCACTGTTATTTATCAGAATATTATGTTTAATGAAATTATCTTGAATGATATCTTTAAAACTAAGGTAAGTACATATTTTAGAGAAGAGACATGAAGGTCAAAGCAAAGGTCGAGTAAACAAAATATGGATGTCGTACATCAGTACGTATCAGCATATGGCTTGTGATAAAAATATTCAAAACTGAGCTAACACTACTTTAAGAAAAGTGAGGTCAAGGTCGAAGGAAAGGCTGAGGACAAAATATATTAATGCAATATGAAATATGTCCATAGGACATGAATGCCCCCAGAGTGTACGGGTATATTAGTAATGTGACATGAAAATTTGTGTAAGTGTATGAAGTTTGATAAAAATATCTTGAACAATTTCTTTAAATTGAAATTGGATAAAGATAATAAATTGTCACCAAAATCTGTGTAAGTGAATGTTTTTATAAAAATATTTTAAATGGATTTCGTTGAAACTAAACAAAATACATAATAAAAAAGGGAGTTGAATAACTCCCTCTGATACATATCAGAATATTATGTTTAATGAAATTATCTTGAATGGTATCTTTAAAACTAAGCTTAGCACTAATTTTAGAGAAGAGACATTAAGGTCAAAGGAAAGGTCGAGTAAACAAAATGTGGATGCAGTTAAAAAGCTTACATCAGTACGTATCAGCTTATGGCTTGTGATATAAATATTCAAAACTGAGCTAAACACTACTTGAAGAAAAGTGAAGTCAAAGGAAAGGCCGAGGTAAAAAAATATTGATGCAATAAATAGTTTGCATCAGAATGTATCAACATATGAGATTGTTTTCACAATCTTGAATGGCATCTTTAAAACTGGGCTAAACATTAATTTAAGAGAAGTGAGGTCAAGGACAAAGGAAAGCTTAGGGTCAAAAAATGCTGATGCAATTAAAAAGCTTACATCAGAATGTACCGTATAAGCATATGACATGTGTTCTGAAACAAACCAGTATTAATTACATTGTAATAAAACACATCACAGCTTTTTGTTAGGCTAAATATTTTTAATACGACCATCACTGAGGGTTTTTTTTTAAGTAATCAGCTAAAACGTTGTCAACAGAAATTAAAGAATTTTCAAAGAGGAGATGACATTAATAAGAATCAGAGCAACATTTTTCAGGAACACAAAGTCTAATCCTCTTGGCAATAAAACTAAGACAAACCCACTTTTGATCTAAGTCACTTTTAAAGTTTCTTGAAATTAGTTATTACATACATAACAATGCATGAAGTGGTACACCTGTACTTTGAATTGAAATTCATCAATACTAAATAAAACTGTTATTTTAAATTTTTTTGGTTGATATTTTGTACAGGTTTATGCACAGTTCTTTGATGAACAAATTACAGTATTTTTACCCAAAGTCCAATATTATTAAGACTCTTGTACAGTACAGTCAATTCTCGAATTATCGCCATTCGATTCATCGCCATTTTCGCAATACCGCCATGATTTCCCAAGAACATTTTTCCTGCTATATAAAATTTTCTTTATAAAGCCAAATTCGCATACCGCCATCCGCCACCCTGTTTTAAAAACAAACGTTTATTTTTAAGTGTCAATTATCTCAATATACCGCCACAGGTGCGTGTGGTCAGTGAAGCACGGCTAATTGGATGACGCTATCCCTGTTGTAAAGCATGCAAAGCCAGACAAGTTTCACGCAATTAAATCAAATTAGAATTATTTAAATGAACAAACAATTTTAATATGAACTGTTACAATGATTTTGTTCTGTTGTTTTCTTTAAAAAAACATTTAGTCACGGCTTCGTCACGAAAGCAGTAGTTGTGAAAGTACGCTGAATACGATATTTTTTATGATCTCTGCTTTAAACAATGCAAAGTTTGCTTAAAAATGATTATACGGTATAAATTGTGAACGTTTCACGATCAATGATGCCATAAACAATAAATTAATTCAAGAAACTATTTTACGTACGGTCGGCAATATATCAAGAAGATTGACCCAGCATGTTTTTTTTTCAATATCAGACGTGCTGATTTACATGTACATAAATGCACATGTACATGTCTTTATTTTATAACTGCACATTTTATTTTAAAGAAATTGTACATAAAAAAATAGTTGAAGTATTTTAAAATTTAGAAATATGTTTTGTATACATGTATATGTACTTATTAGAAGAAAACGCTTTATGGTATTTCTAAGAACGGTAACTCTACTTCTTGTTTCCTAAAATATTGGAAATTCAAATCATCCCCAAATACGTTATACCGCCATGATTTCTATATTACAAAAGGTGGCGGTTTATCGAGAATTAACTGTATTTGGTTCTGAAAATTATCATGTTTAAAGGTACTTGGACATTGGACACAGATTTGAAGTTAATATTTTCTCATTTTTTCTGTATAATATCACGAATTATATATTTTAATAGCATTTCACGCAAAAATTAATTTAAAGTCTTATTTCATTTAAAAATTATTAAAACTTTTAATTTTTTTGGCGGGTTTGATTGACACATCCTTGCACTTTAATCTTAATCCTTAGGAAAAGTGGCAATTTTGATGAGTTGTAATGAGAAATATTAAAACTTTTATCAAGAAAAATAATTTTATTCAGAGTAGAAATGTTAGAAAGCAAAACACCTTCACAAGTATCGTCATTCCGAACTAAGAGATATTACAGAGTTTAGCAAATCGAGCAAACTCGTGTAATGTACACAGTTTTTGTAAACAGGGCTCGAGTTTTGTTATTGTTTATATTTAGAATTCACCGGGTGCGTTTAATCGTCACAGTCTGCTTACCACAACTGCACGGACTGACAATATATTGTGTGTTTGTTTTGCTTTCGAACGTATCTACTCTGAATTTTTTGGATTATAGTATTAATATTTTTTATTTATACAAAACGAGATTGCCACTTTTCCTAAGGATTAAGAATGAAATTAAATTTGTGAGAGTGCAAGAATATGTCAATCAAACCCGCCGAAAAATTTGAAATTTCAATATCTTGTAAATGAAATAAGATTTTTAATTAATTTTTGTGTGAAATGCTATTAAAATATATAAGTCGTAATATTATAGAGAAAACATTAACTTCAAATCTGTGTCCAAGTACCTTTAACTTAATACATCAATTTATAAAAACAACTCAAGAATTCATGTATTTGTCATGACCCTATTTATATAAGTAACGTATAACCATCCAGGCTCCCCCAGTTTCTATATTTTAAAAACCAAATGCAAATAAATCTTCATCACAAAAGGAAGCTTCCACTGAACTTCTGTGTAGATGGTTCTTCAGGAGAAAAAAAAGTAAATCACATCCACTTTACTCATAGATGTGTTCTCCTACTTTTGATTGAAACTGGCCAAGTGGCAAGGCAGTTAAAAATGAAAGAAGCCAACAGATACTGTAAACCAACTTTAATTCGAGTGCAAGAAATATCAACGAGTTTTGAATTTGCCAATATTTAATTCCAATGAACCCTTTCTTTTTCTTTATATTGGTAGAGAATGTTTCCTCAATCACGAAAATAAATCACAACAGAATGATTTCAAACTGACGAAGCACGAATAAAATATGACACGAATAATAGTTGGTTTACAGTAGTTGAAAGGCTAAATCAGAGAGAAGCTTAGCTGCAGATCTGTAGTGTTATGGTTTTATATATTTTTCTTCCTTTGACCATAACACTACAGATCCCGTAATGCAAAAAAGGTGTAATTTACAGCGCAATATTTTTTGCGCTATTTTGAGGAAAATATCTCCACTTTCCAGCATCGGTCAATTAACTACCTTTCACTTCCTATTTCTATGCACATTATTCAACTAATCTGTATATTTTATCCATCTCCCAACCCTTTATAGTTGTTTCTACATGTGATAAACTCACTGGATTAAAATTATTTGTTAGATTGCTGAAAATAAACTTCAAGCGAGTTTATTGCCTGTAGAGACGAGTATAAATGGTTGGGAGGTGGACAAAATATACATATTGGCTACAGAGTGTGTCTAGACTTAGAGAATGAAAGGTAGTTAATTGATCAATGCTAAAAAGTGGAGAAATTCTCCTCAAAAGAGTGCAAAAAATATTGCGCAGTAAATTGCACCTTTTTTGCATTACGGGATATGTAGCGTTATGGTCAAAGAAAAATATATAAAACCATAAGTAAACGCTACAGATCTGCAGCTAAGAGAAACTATGATAAGAGAAGCCAGAGCTCCAGATAAGATGGGTATTAGCAGAAATACGCAATAAATTTTACAAAATATGCATTGAAAATTAAAATAGAGCATACAAATATACATTAGCAATCATAAATTACATTACACCACAAAAAGTACTGCGTACAACAAGTTTGATACATGTACGACTTACTTAAAGATACTAATTGAGGTTAACTCGGTGTTTGATTTTTCTCAAAACTAAGTACAGATTTAAAAGCCTTTTAGTGACCAGGAATATTCTAGTAATGACGACGACTATCCCTATTTTGGGAGGAAGAAGAGATTTAGATTAAAATCAATTTCTTTGTAGAAAGACTATACACTTTGCATATCTTTTTTTTATTATGGGTTCATAGCCAATTTTTCATCTCTCTCAACTTGCCATATTAACGAAGATTCTTTTCTCTCAGTTAACTCTTGATAGGATATCTTAAAAGAAGGAAAAGTTTTCTGTGTCTTTGACTCTATGGTACCATGACCTACTGTATAATCATCCTTGTCAAAAAAGAATGCTTCCCAGTCTTAGCAAAATGTCTTGTTGGTACCTGCAAAATTTATTTAAATAAATGCTGGAACTGACCTTTGAAGTTTTTTTTCCTCTTCAAAAAGACATACTTCGATTATAAGCTCATTATAAGCTCAAAATCAAAATTAAAGTCAAAACATTCATATATCAACAGAATACTCGCCAATCGTTTTGCTGAAAATCAAAATCTGCATTGATTTGAAAATCAGGGAGTAAATACACTTTGGGGTAAATAATTACTGTAAACCAATTATTATACGCGTCATTTTTTATTCGCGACTGACCGCCAGAGAACTTATCCGCGACGATTTATTTCCGCGAACGAGTGGTCACATTTTTTTTATTTCCACGAGTATTTTTTAATCAAATAAAAATTTTATATCCGCCCATAAACTAGGTGAAATGGTAGCGTGAGGTCTGCTTATGCATTATTCAAGACATTCTGTGCATTGCGTCCATTTAAACTCTTATATCCGCCCCTAAAGTAGGTAAAATGTTTACCATGAGTATACTTCATACGCATTTTCACAACGCTCAAACGAAAATCGGGGAAAAATCTAGGAGATTAAAATTGATTTAAAACTCTCAATTGTAAAAGTGCCTCATACTAATTTGGTAATCGACGCTTTCCAAGATCTACACAGCCAAGGGGCAATTATTATAAATGGTTGGGACAGAGCAGGACTGGGCCATAATTAGCCGTAATTAACCAGGCTATCTCTGACTCGTCTGTAACAATAAATGAACAATAATAACACAAGCTGAAATGATTATTGACATTTTAATAATTTTTAGACAAATAGTTTTAGATTTGCCATTTGTTTTTATTCTTTCTGAATGTTTGTAATAAAAATTTCAACTGCTTCCTGTACACTAACAGTAAAGTTCTTCCATGATTACTTAATTGTTGAACCGTCGGGATCGGTATTGAAAAAAGGGCAAATAACTCTAAATAAATCATGATATGGGAATATAATGAACAACAGGTTTGCGACGATAAATATCCGCGAGCAGAAGTTACTCGCGGAACTCGCGGATATTTATCGCACGCGTATAATACTTGGTTTACAGTACCTGGAGCTCTGAGCACATGATTACTGGAATTTAAGAGAAATATAATGTGGCAATATACATGTACCTGACAAAAGTGATAGACACAGGTCGCAAAACTAGCCGCCCCAGAGAGGAGGTTCTGGACAAACCCTCGAGGATATTCAAATTTCTCTGCCACTTCCCAAAGTGTCTTCTGCTTCCAGAGATCATACAGCATCAGGGTCAGGTAGAATCGCTTGACAACAAACTCATCAACGGCCTAAAAAATTAACAAGTTATCTACATGGGAAAAAAAACTTCTTACAACAAGAGGCCCATGGGCCATATAGGTCACCTGAGCATTATGCAACAATTTTCCAGTTATTGAATTTGTTTTAACCCAGATGCTATATGACATTCACAATTTTGAAAGAGGCACCATTGATCATCATAACAATACACTTAGCAGTTACTTAGCTTGGTTACTGAATACCCATATGCAGGGTAGGGGAACAGAAATGCATTCAAACTAACCAGTAGTGCCCCTAACCCTGTGACAAAAACCCCTGACCCTAGGTCCACACATTACACAAATTTCAAAAAGGCACCCTTAATATAAAAAAATAAATAAATGTTTTATAATACAAAAGAGCAGATTTCAAACAATAAATTCATGATCAGTATATACCGGTAAGTAAAGCCCCCATTCCTGACCCTGGGGCTATGAAATTCACAATTCTTCAAGATTAGGGCCCTTGCTCATCATAACTATAAAGGTAGTTCATCTGCTTTATACCCAGAGACAAAGAAAAAAAATTTCAAAGATTTAATGTATTTTCATTATATAATCAATTGAGCCCCGCCCCCCTAACACCAGAACCCCTGACCCTGGGGCCATAAAATTCACAATTTTGGTAGAGGCACTCATGCTCATCATAACTATGCACTTAATTGGTTTATTTAATACCTAGGAGCAAAGTAGAAAATTTTCAAAGAATTCATGTATTTTCACTATATAAGCAATAGAGCCCCCCCCTAACACCAGAACCCTTGACCCTGGGGCCATAAAATTCACAATTTTGGTAGAGGCACTCTTGCTCATCATAACTATGTACTTAGTTAGTTTATTTAATACCCAGGAGCAGAGAAGAAGATTTTCAAAGAATTCATGTATTTTCACTATATAATCAATAGAGCCCCGCCCTAACACCAGAACCCCTGACCCTGGGGCCATAAAATTCACAATTTTGGTAGAGGCACTCTTGCTCATCATAACTATGTACTTAGTTAGTTTATTTAATACCCAGGAGCAGAGAAGAAGATTTTCAAAGAATTCATGTATTTTCACTATATAATCAATAGAGCCCCGCCCTAACACCAGAACCCCTGACCCTGGGGCCATAAAATTCACAATTTTGGTAGAGGCACTCTTGCTCATCATAACTATGTACTTAGTTGGTTTATTTAATACCCAGGAGCAGAGAAGAAGATTTTCAAAGAAATAATGCATTTTCACTATATACTTATTTAGCCCCGCCCTAGCACTAGAACCCCTGACCCCAGGGCCATGAATTTCACAATTTTGGTAGAGGACTCAATGCTGATTACAATCATGCAAACAGTTTGACTGCTTGATGTCCAGGAGTAAAGAAGAAGATTTTTAAAGATTGCATTAATTTTAGTGGTTTTGGCCCCACCCCTCAGGCCCCAGGGGGGCAGGGATCATGAAATTCACAATTTTTGTTCCCCTTCACCCATAGATGCTTTGTGCTAAATTTGGTGGAAATTGGTTCAGTGGTTGCAGAGAAGAAGCTGAAAATGTTCAAATGTTAACACACGACGGACGACGAACGACGGACGACAAACGACGGACGACGAACGACGGACCACGACGGACGAAAACAGATAGCAATAGGTCACCTGAGTTTACTCAGGTGACCTAAAAATTTAAATGTGAGACACAACACATCATATAGGTACATGTATATGTAGTGTATTTTTTTCAGAAACAAAGTTATTACACCCAATAACATGACAAGGAACAAAACTTTAAGGTAAGTACTGTAAAAAGCAAGAGCCATCTAATGCATAAAATGGCCCTGTACTTATATCAATTAATTACATATCACCCTCTTTCCCATTTCATATAGCAAAATAAAGTAGACACTTGGTGCTTTCATTTTCTATAATAAAATTTCATTTTGAGAATCCAGATATTGGAAAACAGGTTTGAGAAATTGCAATGTTATTTCAATTTGCAGAAAACATGTGTATTTGACTACCTTCAGCAAAGAATTAAAATGTGAGCACAGCCCATGATCCAATAAAACTTGTTTTTCTAAGTTTGATCTTCAGAAAAAGAGCTTTCATTATGTTTTTGCTTATTTTGGATCAGAGGTTGTGCTCTATATGAAATATTGGAAAATGCTTTAACTTTAGGTCATTTTCAAAGGAATTAACAGGATATGACAAAAATGGTGCATTTTATGACATCATAATGCATTGACTAGATGGGAAATTACGTCACGATAAATAGATACGTGGTCACCAAGACTCCAATTGCAAGTGATAAATACTGCATTTTCAACCTAAACAGAGCGGTTTTGATTTTTCAGAATTTCTAAGGGCCAAATAAGGCCCAAAGTGGCTCTTGCTCTTTACATGTATACATTTGAGATAAGAGTGGAGAATTTCACACAGAGAAGCTGTATAGTGTATATACCTGTCTGGTGTGTTGTCCCGAGGCTTTCTTTGCTACATAAGATTCAGGTACACCTATCAACTCAGCAACCTTCAACTCCACAGGGGTCAACATACTTATCTACAAAATAGACCTAATGTGTAAAAGACTAACTTCTCCAGTGTAACAATAAAATATCACTCTTTCTGAAGAAGTATCTCTTGTTATACAATATGCATACATGTATACATGTCACATGTATACATAGAACAATTCCATTTTTACATTATTAAAAAATTAAATTTTTTCTATGAACATCTACTTGTAAACAAGAGGCCCACGGGCCTTATAGGTCACCTGAGCATTCTGCAACAACTTTCCAGTTATTGAATTTGTTTCATGTTTTAAGCCAGATGCTATATGGCATTCACAATTTTGAAAGAGGCACCATTGATCATCATAACAATACACTTAGCAGTTGCTTAGCTTGGTTTATTGATTTGAAAATGTCCAATAATAAGTTCATAGGATCTTCATGAATGTTTCATGAACATTTCATGAATAAAATTGCACAAATTTTAAAAAGGCACTCTTAAAATTGCCTATCAAAAAATAAATAAATGTTTTATAAATACAAAGGAGCAGATTTCAAACAATA
Organism: Saccostrea glomerata; assembly: GCA_003671525.1. Classification (NCBI taxonomy): domain Eukaryota; kingdom Metazoa; phylum Mollusca; class Bivalvia; order Ostreida; family Ostreidae; genus Saccostrea; species Saccostrea glomerata. The sequence goes on from PRKT01000732.1 coordinate 245,222, forward strand.
AATTCAATTTCAGTATATAAGTAGAGCCCCACCCCCACCCCTGACCCTGGAGCCTTAAAATTCACAATTCTGCAAGATTAGGGCCCTTGCTCATCATAACTATATAGGTAGTTCATCTGCTTCATACCCAGAGACAGAGAAGAAAATTTTCAAGTTTAATGTATTTTCACTATATAATTAATA
>PRKT01000733.1:0-39613 GCA_003671525.1 Saccostrea glomerata
CTGAAGAGATTAGGATATTTATTTATCGAAATCCTCTGGATCACTGTAAAAACCGGTCTTATTTTAACTTCCTGTTTCCAATAGCAATACGTAAACAAACAAATTACAAAGGTCACAAAACTATTCATACTGTCTTTGAATATGATAATAAATACCTGAAATTGATAATCCCCATCAAAAATGATTTTCAAATGTCATCTCATATTTACATAGCCTACAACTTGACTGATCATTTTAGATCAAGTTAAACAATTACAGGAGATTCTGTAATCTGTAAAAATAAAAGGGGGAATTCTTTATTCAATAACCTCTTGTTGGACACATTTCAAAATAATCAGATAAGCATGAAGAAAAGATAAACCAAACAGACAGACAGATTGAAAAACAATCATAAAGTTAACGTTTGATGACATTCTTATGCCCCAAATCGATAATTTAGGGGATGTATAATTTTTGTTTTGATCGTCCGTCTATGCGGGACTTTTGACTGGGTGGAGATATGACTATTAAAAAAATCACTGATGTATTAATTCTTTGTGACAGGAACTTAGGAACAACCAAATTTAACCTCTTGATTTGCTTCTTTGAGTTTGCCCCCCCCCCCCCCAAAAAATCCAATCTTTAACCTTGGCCATAATTTTTTAGCAGTTAGTGCTATTGCTTACATATGCAAGTCAAGGTCAAAAGTTCGTAACTACTTAATGATCCCGAAACTTCATAAGAATCTTTACAAACAACGATATATTGCAGGTTCCAGTTCATGTTCAACTAAGTCTCTTTCGTTACTCCTCACTAAGATATTGACATAAGTGACAGAAAAATTTCAAGAGTACTGTGCAACAATATATTCAAGAAGTGATGTGAATCAGATGTCGATACTGAAAAAAGAACTTTTGGATAATTTGAAATCACAAGATTTTACCAAAATTAACAGCTTAAAAACTTACACCTTTTCAACTTTATACACAACATTCCCCACGATAAATAAAAGTCCAGCTTTTTTATATCATTGACAGTTGCTTTTTCAATAAAAATGGAACTCGTAAATTTACTTCCTTGGTTATTGGTCACTTGCTAAAATATTTTGTTCAAACATATTCTGATTGAATACACAACTACTCTGAAGTTGGCATATAAAGATGATTGAGATTCTGATTGACAATATCTATATGATTTTGGAGACCAGCTTTTCCAAGAATCTATTGGAATTCCCATGAGTACCAATTGCGCTCCGTTATTAGCAGATCTATTTTTGTATACATATGAAGAAAAATTTGTGCAAAGTATTTTGCGTGAAAAGACTTGCTGTGGCCTTCAACTCGACATTGAGATATATCGACGACACATTGTCACATTTACAATGGTAATTTCCATTTCTACGTCGATATGTTTTATCCTGGAGAGCTTGTGATAAAAGATACCACAATGTCTGACACTTATGCTTCATACTTATTTTACTTGAAAACGACGTTTATAGTAATCTACCAACCATGCTATATGATAAACCTGATGACTTTAAATTTTCTACCGTCATCCTCCCTTATGCAGCAATATATCTTCATTCCCTGCATACGGAATGTATATCTCTCAGTTGATTCAATATACAAGAGCATGCTCTACGTAAGAACAATTTCTAAAATGAGGTAAATTATTGAAAAACATGTTGATGAAATAAGAATATTAGCAATCTCATTTAAAGTCGTCATTTCGTAAGTTCTATGGTCGATACAATGACCTTGTAAACAAATACAATTTATCATTTCAAGAGTCAAATGCTGACTCACGTTTCTCATACTAATTGTTAGTCCATTACTTGTACACTGAAGACGCATTTTCCCGTTATTTCCCATTCATGACAAGGAGCACACAGGGAATGCTCACTACTCCATGGTATCTGATCCCACCTCTGATATTTTGGAGGTCCGTGTTTGCTCTGCTCCTATTTTGTATTGTTTATGGACTTCGATACTGAATACTGTTCGTTATCTCCATATCCCTATAGTATCTAGCTAAAGGTCTTGTCACAAGGATTAAAAGATGTTAATGATACCAATTGAATGTAACATCACTTATCTTTCAGTAACCTGCGATTTGTTGGCAATCAAAAGATGCTCTTGAATAAGAAAGACATAATAGTGAAATAATACAGCGTAAATAAGGAAGGTTGATGATGATTGGAATTGTGAATGTTTGTACAGTATTAGGCCTATCTGAAATCAACACCAAGAAAGGGGTTAGGAAAAAAGTGAATAAGATGTTTTCAAGGCTCAGACCTTTGGCGACAATAAGATGACTTAATAGAATCAAACAAATTTTCAATGTCATCAATTTTAGCCAACCAGAAGTATCTGGAACTGTACCTTTACTGGTTTGTATTTAAACATAGGAAAAGAAGCATTTACACATGAAAGTTTGCAACAATCATGAACTAATCTATGAGCCTTTGTTAAGTCTTGTTTTGTGGCAATCTTTATGGCATTCTAACTAGAATTTAACAGAGAATCCTAGTTTTAGTAAGCATTGCAAGATCATTCATCAATAAACTGATAAATAGAATTATGTATATCATTGTAGTCTAATGGTGTGCCAAGTAATATTGAAATCAGAGCAAAATTGTAAGAGGGTAGCATTTTAAAAATAATTCACAGAAACTTCTACTTTAAGTAACCATGGCAACACCTTTATTTGAAATAAAAAACGAATACAAAGAATTATTATTTGCCAAGTATCTAAAAGCATTGACGAATAGAAAAACAATAATTAGAATTTTTTTTACAGTCTTTGCCCCAATAACATTTGCTTCAACGTGTCTGACAATTTACATTGAACTCAAACTTTATCTATATACGTCAATAATTTTTATTGCAATATCAAGTATCCATTTATCATTCACAAGCAGAGAAAACATAAGTCTGGAATACAAAACAAAGAAATTTATAAATGTGGTCTAAGGGGAATAACTATCATGAATATAACTCTGATTGGTGAATCCACATTATAATACAGTGTAACAATCAAAATGATAATTAACTTCCCAAAATGGAGCAAAGACCCACTTATATAGAAAAAAATGTTCTGCTCTCTTAAGCATGTGTATGGTTTTTCAGGAGGGAGGGGGGTTCAATCTTCTTGAGATTTCTGCAAACTGTAGCAATTTTACATGAGATGTACTTAAATAATTGATGTAATAACAAATGAAATTTTTAATAAAAAATTTACATTTGTTTTATCATACATGTGTTTGTCACACTATGGGCATTCTACTTGCCTTCTTCACCCATTTTCTTTTTAAGCATATCAGCCACACATATTTACAATAAAAGGAAATGATACAGTTAAAATGGGTGTTTCATTTTTGTTTATTCTGATAACTATTTACATGTATTCATATTGTTTTTTAATCTCACAAAACATCAAATTGGTCACCATCCAAACAATATAATACCACAGTAAGTCAGTAACACAAATCACTGTTGTTTTCCTTTATTTCTATCTCTTGTTCCTCTTGGTCCCTGGGGGTTTATTCAACTGGAACGGTTGTTCACCTCCCCCTGAGGGAAACAGCTGAGGAGATCCGAATGCTGTGGTAGTTTGTCCTGCCTGAGGAGTTCCGAACAGTGATGGTGTCGTGGTAGTGGGGGTCCCAAATCCTGATAAAGAAAATAAGTCTATATAAGGAACTTCTTTCCTACAGAAATAAATCAATCTTAACATATACTTTTCTTGAATTTCCAAAATCTAAAAGGGATTAAAAACTTTTCTTTTTCTTTGAATAATGAATTTCTTTGTAATGAATTTATCATGAATTTAATCATTTTTACAGAAAAATAAAGAAAACATTGTAAAATAGAAAAGTTGTGAAAACACCAAAACCAGCAAAATATTGTGACATTCGTATCATACACAGAGACTGAGAATAATAAAAGATATTCTGCTAATTGTCATTTGTTCTCAGTGACCTTGTGTAAATCATAGTGGTTTATATAACAGCATTTTCAGAATATGAATATTAGCAGGCAAAGTGATTCCTAGTAATTATTTATTTGCTCAATGATTCTGATTGTAATCATAGAAGCATTGACTTTTTGTACAGATGAAATGATTGTAATCAACCTTATCCCAAATTTAAAGTGTGCATCATACATTGTTTATAAGCAGTGCTATGTAATCGCATGCATTCTCTGATACTGAGAACATTGGAAAGTAAAGGCATTTCATTATACTGAATAATGAAAATATACAATTATATCCTTTCTTTAAAATACAATATCATTTTCTGTAACTGGTTTTTAAATATATTGATAAAGATCATGATCTGTTTGAGAGTAGAATAAATCCTGAACAGTTTTCATTTTTTTTACCATGAAAATAAATGAAATTTGATCTTCAATACTTGTACATCTCTCACACTATAGTAAGAAATGACAAATGTTAAAAGCTTGCTTTAACGCGTAAGCTCATTTATTTTCCGTATTCTTAAGATTTAATCTAAATATACTGACTAACAAAATAGAGGGGACATGTAATCCTACAAGAAGAAGTGTTAAAAATGGAAGCTTAAGTTGCCATAACCAGCAGCTGGATATAAATTACGATTTTTGGATCAATTTTATTTCAACCAATGAAAAACAGCCAAGTCTAAGCCATCCAATCATATATTCAACATCTGAGTTACAGCCAATAGGGTGTTTGGATAGAATGCCCCAATCACAGGCTGCGTAACAAAGAAAGCTTGGGGTGAGCCATAGTGATGGACAGATTTGCTTACCACCACTAACCTAATGGACGAACTGTGGCGGTGTTCAAGCCAGAGAAGCTGAAACCTGAACTGGTGGTGGTGGTGGTGGCGGAACCAAACCCTGTGAAGAAAACAAACGTGTCATAAGGCACCACTAATGGTGGACTATCAAGCTGTGAAGGAAATGAATACATGACAACTATAATGCTGGACCTCTGAAATTTAAAATTTCAAGAGAAATTAGGCAGAAGCCAAAGATAATTATAACACTGATCATTATAAATTTAAGCAATTTAGAAAAGTACTAGTGTCACACATAAAATTAAAGAATGTACAAAGAATGTCTGCAATATAAAGCGTCATGATGACACCTGAGACCTGGGATTTGTTCATTTGTCCTTAATCTTCTCAACACATACCTTGAGATTACTTCAATTCTTTTTCATCAGCATAAAGACAGAAATGAAATAAAACTTGTGATTCCTACAGAACTTTTCCCTTTCAAATCATCTCAATCTCTGATAAAAACTTTAAAAAGCAGCATTTATATCGTTTCATTCAGGCATTGATTCCATATCAATGATGATTACCCTGCAGGGGTGTGCAATTAGCATCGCCCGACGCCCGGGGCTACCATTTTTTGGGGTTGGGCGAGTGATTTTCTGCAAGGAGGTAGCCCGTAGGGCTAGTAAAAATTATAACTACACACAATACATGAAAAGCTCAACCGATATTTACACTGTTTTTTTTGCCATTAAATACCCAACCAGTGAATATTTTCCAGACAATATGCTCCAACTGTCAATAAATCTCTATAATCTTATCTGTTTTGCAGTACTACCTGACTTATTTACTTCCAGAAACGATCGTTTTTTTTCTTAATCCGAATTTCCTCTATTCCTTTGTTGTGGTAAATGCATGCAGATATTTCATTAAAATATTTACGATCACTCAATCAACTGAAAAATAAGTGTTTTGTGACTAACATAAAATATATTTCTAGTGTATTTAATGCTTTAACATGAAAACAAATTAAATAAATTTAGTTTCATTCTAAATGACCTGCTGCTAGTGCAATGTTCAGAAAAAGGGAAGATGATTTATTTAAATTCATTTGAATTTCCTGTCATAATAATTTATACATGATTTATTTAAATAGTGAGAATTATACAATAAATTTTAAATGAATTACTTCAGTACCCTGACTTTTTCCACAATTAATTTCATTTCATTTAAATTTTTGCCCCTGTATTTGGGCTAGTAACTTTTTACTTGGGGCTAGTAATTTTATAGCTGCTACTAGCCCGTGGGCTAGTAAATGATTTTTCTAATTGCACACCCCTGACCCTGTGTCTTTTTGTGTAAATATACATTGTACATTATAGTGGTATTAGAGACGAATTAAAAATAATATATCTCCAATTTATTCAACAAAAGGACATTAAGATTAAACCAGACCCTATTTTTGAGAGCAAGGCTTTTGTTGTAATTTTTAATTTGAACAGTAACATTTGAACAGACAAACATTTTTTGTGTCATAAAATATGACAAATTGGGTACAGGAATGAAGGAAGTAAATAAACTTTAAAACTTTCTTACAATGTAAACTACATACATGTATAATTCAAATGATAATATAAAAGATACTGTAGATCACTATATTTTCACGACACCATATTTTCGCGAAATAGTCATTGACTCTTGATTAGCGAGACAAAATTTTCACGTATTGTGATTATTGCTCTATATAATCTTAAGGAATACTATTATATGCGAGAATTAAATTTTCGCAAGCACACTGTCTCGCGTAATTACGCGAAAATAAAGTTCTCGCGAATGAAAAGTGATTTACAGTAATTAGTATATTTTACACACTATTAGGCCTGTGCAGAGTGTATTCAAATCAAGTGATTTTTCACTACAAACTAAATCCCAATATGATGTTATTCCTACACAACCAATAGAAATCCTTACCTCCAAATCCTGCTGTTGTTGTTGTGGCTCCTAAACCAAAACCTGGAATACAAATGTTAGAAGAAATTTACATGATGTACATGTAGAACAATATTTTGCTTAGTGATGGGCCAGTGATTAGATATTTACAAATTATGATAGTGAAGCTGTTATTCTGTTGTCAACTCTTAGTGTGAAAAAGATAAGTGAAGTGAAATAAGTGAATTACCAAATGCAGGAGCTGTGGTTGTGGTGGCGCCAAACAGTCCCGTAGAACCGAACCCCCCAGGGGTCTGTCCCAGGGCCCCCAGTCTGGCCACGGGAGGGGCACTGGCTGGCTGCTGAGACTTTGTCAGGGCTGACGCCATGGCAACAGCGGCAGCATTAGAGAGGCCAGAGAACGGACTGGGACCAAAGTGGTCCACCATGACCTTCGCTTTCACTGGCTTCTTCTCTCGTTCAAAGATGTTTTTTGTGTCGTGAAGAAAGATTTTTCTGTAGTTTAAATAGTGCTCTTTCTGGGTCTGTAAAAAGTTCGTGAATGTTCAGATTAAATGAGTTGTACATGTATCTACATGATCTATGCAAAGAAAAAAGTTATATAATTGGTTTTAAAGCTCTTCAAAAGTTTTTGGAATCTTTCATAATCTTACAACTGCTTATCCTAGCCTTCAGATTTATCTGCTTCCTGAGGTCAACAATAACATTTGTGATTCCTTACCTTCACTGCTTCATGGACCTGATGTAATTGAGCTGCTAGAGCTATGAATGCTTCATGTAGCTTCCTCAATAGATCAATCAGCTCTGGAAAGTACATAAAAAAATAACATTACAACTGAAAGACTGTGAAAACAAAGCATGACTCAAGAAACTGTACATATACTGTAGAAGTACTTTTTTTGCGTGTGGCATTAATTTATGCTATGTATGCGGTCGTAAATTTTCCGTGGAAATTTGTCTAAGGGTACTTAATATAAAGTGCAAGGCATATAGTAACAGTTAAAAAAAATCTGCATAATTTTCAACCAGCAGATTATATGGAAATTGCGATTCCGCTGAATTATGACCCCTTGGAAAAAATTACGTCTACAGTATGTGTACATGCAATCAACCCATGCAACATTAATTCCAAAAATAAGAGTCATTTGATTTAAAAATTAAAATCATTTCTTTGATTATTATAGATATTATTTAGTTCAGCTGTTTGAAGCAAAAATACACAAGCCAAGTGGGTCGGCTTTGCACGTTTTTTCCTGTTCTATTTTACACTGGGTTGACTGATAGTATCTACTTTACCTTCTGGAGACAATATACTGGGTTGACTAATGGAGTGAAGATGTCCCTCCAGGGTCTCTATTTGCTGCCTGTAGGTCAACATCTGGGTCTCAAAATCCTCCACCAGTTGCTGGAAATATCTGTAATAAAAGAATCTTTAGTTAGGTCTATCGGACAATTTAACCAGCACTTATTTATCTATATCCATTCTTTATACCAAAACGTAACAAAATCCTTCAAACATACTTAATATTTTTTTTCTTAAAGAAAGACAATAATCAACAATTTTGCTTTAGGTCCTGACTATCCATACTTAATCTGTAAGACTACTGTTTAATCCTGACTATCTTTATTTACTCTGCAAGATTACTATTTAATCCTGACTATCCATACTCACTCTTGAAGAGGGAGACATGGGTAAGTGAAAGGCTTCAGGGGTAGAGGGGATAAAGGCTGGGTTGAGGAGAAGTAAGGTTCTCTGGGTGATTGCAGCACCACATTTATTTAATCTTTATAATCTAAAATAGAAGTGCTGGACACAATGAAACCAGAATTTTAGCTTCTATACAATCTGATACACCTGACACCTTAGCTTTATATTGCCTATATTTTTACACCTGAAATCTATACTGTTTTATCTGAAACCTTAGCTTTATATTGCCTATATTTTTACACAAGAAATCTATACTGTTTTTCCTGAAACATTAGCTTTATGCCCTTCACTTAATTACAATAGCAATAAAACAACCAGCGTACCACATAACCAATAGGTGCAAAAACTAATCTTCAACATCAATACATGACAACAAATGATATAAACCAATAACTCATCAATTACAGTGTTATGTAATAGATAAATCATACAGATATAGACTGGGTTAATTTCCTAAATGAGAGGCTCTTATTTTGCATTTCTCATTAAAAAAAATTATAGAAATAAAGTGACTGTAAAGAATATGCTGAACATACTGTCTTGTAATTTATCAATCAACACACATGGTGGTCTTTTATTTCAAAATGATTACAGTTTCTTTTCCTGTTTTCAGAGCTTTACAGTTTTATTTATATACAGCCCTGACTGACCTTTTTAAGGTTTTTGAGTTCAGAGAGTTTTTCTGGTTTAATTTGATAGAATTTTCATGGTGAATTAATTTTTCTTCTGGATGATTTGTGAAAATATATTTTTGAAAAGTGCTGGATTGATCTGGAAGGAATTTGCCAACTTCAAAGGATAGAAGTTCAATACAATCAATATGATCCATGACCAGGCTTTTGATTTATCGGAATCTCAGGCCATAATCTGTAAACAGCTATTACACAATTGACTTTCTCTTCATGTTTAAAAAACATGGCCGGTGTATCCAATGCTGGGTTTAGTAATTTGTTCAATTAGTGCCCATCTTTATCATGTTTATGTTCAAAGCCCTTACAGAAATTTCTGACAAGTGACTTATAAGTGATTTATTCTTTTACTTATAAGTTGTTTATTCTGGACTTAATTTCACTGATACATTTAACTTATAAGTGACTAATAAGTTACTCATTAGGATTCTATATGCAAATGAGCTGCTTGACTTATAAGTGACTTATAAGCCAGTATTAGCCACTTATGCTTTATGCAAGTATAGTCACTTATAAGTGACTATAAGTGACTTATAAGTCAAGCATTAACCCCTGCTTATTAAGCTGGAACGGTTGTTCACCTCCCCCAGAGGGAAACAGCTGAGGAGACCCGAATGCTGTGGTAGTTTGTCCTGCCTGAGGAGTTCCGAACAGTGATGCTGTCGTGGTAGTAGGTGTCCCAAACCCTGAAAAAGAAAACAAGTCAATATGAGGAACTTGTTCCCTACAAAGATAAATCAATCTTAACATTAAAATATTCTTGAATTTCTGCATTCTGAAAGAGATAAAAATAATTTTCTTTTTCTTCGAGTACTGAATTTCTTTGTAATGAATTTATTATTATTAAAGAAATTATATAAAGAAAACAGTGTATAATAGAAAATACTGAAAACACCAAAACTAGTAAAATAATGAGACATTCGTATCAGAGAAAATGAGAATAACAAAAAATATTCTCTTAATTGTCATTTTAACTTAGTGACCTTGTGTAAATTATAGTGGTTTATATAACAGCATTTTTCAGAATATAAACAGTGGTACAAGTCTCAAATGTTTCTACATGGAATGGAATATTAGAATGGACAGCTGATCAAATAAGCATAGCCAAGTGATTCCTAGTGTTTATTTGCATAATGATTCTGAGTGTATTCAAACATAGAAGTATTTGCTGTATTTACAGTAACAATAAAAAATGTTTAATCATATCCCAGGAACCCCAGATATAGATTGTGTACTGTACCTTATTGTTTGTAAGCAGCGTTATGCAATCACATGCATTCTGTGATACACAGAACATTTGAAAGTAAAAACATTTCATGATACTTTATATTGAAAAATATATAATATCCTTTCTTTAAAGTATACTATCATTTTCTGCAGCTGTCAGATATTCATCAAGAAATATTAAAAGAGTGAAATCATGTGTAAACAGCTTCTATCAAGATTTTTTTACCATGAAAATAAATGTTCTTCAATACTTGTACATCTCTCACACTGTTGTAATAAATAAGAAAAGTATCAAGACAAGCCTGCTTTATTGCTTAAGCTTACTTATTTTTCCTTTTTTTTTTTTTAAATTCAGTCTAAAATATACTGTAAAACAAAACAGAGGGGTTGTATAAACCTACAAAAAGAAGTGTTAATTGGAAGCTTATGTTGCCATAACCAGCAGCTGGATATATATTAAGATTTTTGATCAGTTGTATTTAAACCAATGAAAAACAGCCAAGTTTGAGTCATCCATTAATATGCAATGTTTAAATTACAGCCAATAGGGAGTTTGGATAGAATGCCCCAATCACAGGCTGCGTAGCAAAGAAAGCTTGGGGTGAGCCATAGTGATGGACAGATTTGCTTACCACCACTAACCTAATGGACGAACTGTGGCGGTGTTCAAGCCAGAGAAGCTGAAACCTGAACTGGTGGTGGTGGTGGTGGCAGAACCAAACCCTGTGAAGAAAACAAACGTGTCATAAAGCACCGCCAATGGTGGACTATCAAGCTGAGAAGGAAATGTAACATATGAAAACTGTTATGATGGACCTCTGAAATTTACAATTTCAAGAGAAATTAGGCATAAGCCAGAGATAATTATAATGCTGATCATTATATATATAAGCAATTAAGAAAAGTACTAGTGTCACACATAAAATTAAAGAATTTACAAAGAATGACGGCAAAATAAGTGTCCATTTGTCCTTTATCTTCCCAACACATACCTTGAGATTATTTCAATTATTTTTCATCAGCATAAAGACAGAAATGAAATAAAACTTGCGATTCCCACACAACTTTTCCCCTTCAAATCATTTAAATATTTATGATAGAAACATTAAAAGGCAGCATCTATATTGTTGGATTTAGGCATTAATTAGACCAGTGATGATAACCAGGTGTCTTTTTGTGTAGATATACTTAATAGTGGTATTAAAGACGAATTATTTTAAAATAGTGGCATTAAAGACAAAAAATAAGATCTCTCCTCTTAGAACAAAGGGGAAATGTAAGAAATTTCAGCTAAAATGCTTAAAGTATATATTTATCATCAGAGATTACAACATTGCATATAATTCATGATATTTGAAAGCAATGCTTTTATCCTGATTTTTTTAATTTGAACAGTAGACAAGAGGCCCACGGGCCTTATAGGTCACCTGAGTATCATGTGACAATTTTCCAGCAATTGTATTTGGTTCATGTTTTAATCCAAAGCCATGAAATTCACAAATTTTGAAAGAGGCACCATTGCTTATCAAAGGGCAGATTTCAAAGCATTAATTTATTTTAGTCAAAGTACCCCCCTGGTACCCCTGACCCAGCAGCCCTGAAATTATCTATTTTGAAAGAGGCCCCTTTCTTCATTATAAGGCCAGCATTTTTTTATGTTTAGGTTTAGTTATGAAATGAGAACAAAAAAGTCCCAAAGGATAAGGAAATAAAAAAAAAAATTGATAAATCAATTATTAACATTTGTACATTCTTTTTTTTTGCTATTCTAATAGGCTCCTTACCACTGGACACATAATGCTTACAAATAGGAAAGTAGAACATTTAATTGCTTATTTCATCATATGCAAGTTTGGGCCAGTTATATAAATTTTGTGATGTTGGTCAAAATATATTTTAAAAAATCAATTCATTAAAAGTCTTTCAATATATCTTCATTTTTTTAATATGTGTTAATAGGTAAATGTATAGACATTGTTCTTAAATTTACTTGTTGCCTAAAATTATAACTCCTATCATAAAACAGACAGGGAGTATTGGGGAGTAGGGTGAACATGTAGTGTAAAATGAAGTGTAAAATAATTTTTCTGGCTTATACAAATGATACTACATGCCTGTATATATTTGTATATATTCTTGCCTTTTAATAGTTGAATTTTTTTTTAATTTCTTCGGGTTATTGTTTATTTCTTCCTCAAATGGACTTAACTTCTCCCATAGTTTTATTCATTACATCTGATGCATAAGCAACCCTTTTCTGAAGAATGATGCTTAGACTGTAAGCTATAACAGAGACCTAACAATGTTGCTGGCAATATGCAAGAGCTACCACAGGTAGTTTAAAACCTGAGGGACGAAAATAATTAAGAGACAGATACTTTTGAAATGAATACATAATTATCTCACCAGCATGTCATTGTGCAACAAAGTCGTCAGCATTTTATTTGTCCTTTGAACGGGTAAAACGTTTTGAATGGTACTCGTATCGATGAATTTTACACTAAACCAAGCAATCTTAAAACCGGAAGTGCGAGTTCGTAAATTTGAAATCTCGATCCCGACTCAAATTTGACAACGGAAAGAAAAAAAATGTTTTATTTTTTTTCTGAAAATCAAAAACCTTGAGCGGAGGGTTTGTAAAACTGAAAATAAAATAAATCATGCCCTTAAATATATAATTTGATCATTAGTATATTAACCAGGAGCAAAGGATAAGATGTTCAAAGAATACATGCATTTCACTATATAATCATTAGAGCCCCACCCAAAAACAAGAACCCCTGACCCTAGGGCCATCAAATTCACAATTTTGGTAGAGGCACTCTTGCACATAATAACTATGTACTTAGTTAGTTTATTTAATACCCAGGAGCAGAGAAGAAGGTTTTCAAAGAAGTCATGTATTTTCACTATATAATCAATAGAGCCCCGCCCTAACACCAGAACCCCTGACCCCAGGGCCATGAATTTCACAATTTTGGTAGAGGCACTCTTGCTCATCATCACTATGTACTTAGTTGGTTTATTTAATACCTAGAATCAGAGAAGAAGATTTTCAAAGAAATATTGCATTTTCACTACCTACTTGTTTAGCCCCGCCCTAGCACTAGAACCCCTAACCCCAGGGCCATGAATTTCACAATTTTGGTAGAGGACTCATTGCTGATTACAATCATGCAAAAAGTTTGACTGCTTGATGTCCAGGAGTAAAGAAGAAGATTTTTAAAGATTGCATTAATTTTAGTGGTTTTGGCCCCACCCCTCAGGCCCCAGGGGGGCAGGGATCATGAAATTCAAAATTTTTGTTCCCCTTCACCAATAAATGCTTTGTGCCAAATTTGGTTGAAATTGGTTCAGTGGTTGCAGAGAAGAAGCTGAAAATGTTCAAATGTTAACGCACGACGGACGACGACGGACGAAAACAGATAGCAATAGGTCACCTGAGTTTCAACTCAGGTGACCTAAAAAGACAAACAGGTTTTTGTGTCATAAAATATGCCAAATTTGGTACACGAATGAAGGAAGTAAACTTTGAAACTTTCTTACAATGTAGAGTACATGTAATTTAAGGGCGAATTTGTTTCTCAAAAACTGGGTTTATTTTTGAACCAGTTTTGTAAACTGTTCATTTGTTCCACAAACTGGTTTTAAACTAGTTTAAACCCAGAACCGGTTTTCCATTTGTTTTGGTAGTAACTGAAACCAGTTCGTTAAACAAACCAAACCACCTACGATGGTGGTTTATTCGGTTTATGAAAGAGCGGGAAGTATTCCAATATGGCGGTGATGAAAGATGGTGACTATTCTAATAAAGAAAAAAAAGTTATAAATGATTGTTTTTTCGAGGACAAACAACTCTTTTGACTTAAAATGCCACATTCTGATATTTGATGTTTTATATATAGGGCTTCAGAGAATAGATAAATGCTGCATATTGAAAATTAATGGTGTTTGTATAATGAACAAAATATGTTAAAATTTTCCTTTTCAAAAATAAGTTTTGAATCATTTGGACTAACTTCAACATGTATGGTAAATTGTAGAACATACTTTAAAGACAGCTTAAATATTGGAAATCTAAAAGAGTAATTATAAACACCCGAGTGTTTATCTTTCCTTGTGTAAAAAATGTGGAAATTGTTCATTTGATTAATCTTTGAGGCAATAAAAATATAAACACAGCACTTTAACTATATGTAAGATAATCAAAGAATATAAATATGTTATAATTTCTTGGATTCTTTTATTGAAAAAAAGATTTTAGCAAATTTATTTGCATATGTAATTTGGTTAATACATGTATGTTGTTCTGCATCTTTTTGACGCCATCTTGTATAAACTGTTCATTTGTTTTACCGAGGTAAACCGGATTGAAATTTACACCAGTTTGAAAAACTAGTTTTAAACCTTAAACCAAAATCCGAACCAGTTTATGTGCAACAAATTCGCCCTAAATGATATTATAAAAGATAATTAGACAGTACACTTTACACACTATTAGGCCTGTGCAGAGTGTTTTCAAATCAAGTGATATTTCACTACATAACTAAATCCTAATATAATGTTAATCCTACAAATCCGATAGAAACCCATACCTCCAAATCCTGCTGTTGTTGTTGTGGCTCCTAAACCGAAACCTGAAATACAAATGTTAGAAGACATTTATGTGATGAACATGTAGAATAATGTTGTGCTTAGTGATGAGCCAATGATTAGACAATTACAAATTATGAAAGTAAAACTTTTATTTTGTTGTTATGGAAGAGACCGAGTGTCAAGAAGACAGAGTGAAGTGAAGGTAAGTGGAGTTACCGAATGCAGGAGCTGTAGTTGTGGTGGCACCAAACAGTCCCGTTGAACCAAACCCCCCCGGTGTCTGTCCTAGGGCCCCCAGTCTGGCGACCGGAGGGGCACTGGCTGGCTGCTGAGACTTTGTCAGGGCCGACGCCATGGCAACAGCAGCAGCATTAGAGAGGCCAGAGAACGGACTGGGACCAAAGTGGTCCACGACAACCTTCGCTTTCACTGGTTTCTTCTCTCGTTCAAAGATGTTTTTTGTGTCATGAAGGAAAATTTTTCTGTAGTTTAAATAGTGCTCTTTCTGGGTCTGTAAAGTTAAGTAAATGTTCAGATTGAAATAAGTAATGCATGTACCTTTCAGACGAAAAGAGAAAAATAATTGTTTTCTGAAGCTTTTCTCAGTTTATTGAATTTGTTATAATCTTACAGTTACATCTGGATGTACTAACCTTTATTGAGTTAAATATTCTTCTTGAAGCTAACAATAACATTTGTGTTTCCTTACCTTCACTGCTTCATGGACCTGATGTAACTGAGCTGCTAGAGCTATGAATGCTTCATGTAGCTTCCTCAGTAAATCTATCAGCTCTGAAAGGTATATAAAAAGAACATTACAACTGAAAGACTGCGAAAACAAAACAATGCATGACTCAAGAAACTGTACAAATATATTTACATACAATCAACCAATGCAACATTAATTCCCAAAATAAGAGTCAGCTGGATTTAAAAAATCCTTTCTTTGATTATAGTTATAGATATTATTTAGTTCAGTTGTTTGTAGCAAAAATACACAAGGCAAATGAGCTGGCTTTGCACGTTTTTTTTACTGTTCTACATAACACTGGATTGACTGATGGAATGTACTTTACCTTCAGGAGACAGTATACTGGGTTGACTGATGGAATGAAGATGTCCCTCCAGGGTTTCTATCTGCTGCCTGTATGTCAACATTTGGGTCTCAAAATCCTCCACCAGTTGCTGGAAATATCTGTATAAAAACAATCTTAAGTTAACTCTATCAGACAATTTAACCAACACTAATTTATAAATATCCATTTTTTATACCAAAACATAACAAAATCATTCAAACATACTTTTTTTTTTTTCTTCAAGAAAGACAATTATCAACAACTTTGCTTTAGGTCCTGACGATCTATACTTAATCTGAAGACTACTATTTAATCCTGACTATCCATTCTTAAACTGATGAATACTATTTAATGCTAACTATCCATACTTAGTCTGAAGAATACTATTTAATGCCAACTATCCATACTTAGTCTGAAGAATACTATTTAATGCTGACTATCCATACTTAGTCTGAAGAATACTATTTAATGCTGACCATCCATACTTAGTCTGAAGAATACTATTTAATGCTAACTATCCATACTTAGTCTGAAGAATACTATTTAATGCTGACTATCCATACTTAGTCTGAAGAATACTATTTAATGCTGACCATCCATACTTAGTCTGAAGAATACTATTTAATGCTAACTATCCATACTTAGTCTGAAGAATACTATTTAATGCTGACTATCCATACTTAGTCTGAAGAATACTATTTAATGCTGACCATCCATACTTAGTCTGAAGAATACTATTTTTAATCCTGACTATCCATACTTAGTCTGAAGAATACTATTTTTAATCCTGACTATCCATACTCACTCTGTAGGAGCTGTGTTCTCATACTGGAGTCCTGCAGGGATGTCCTTTGTTCTCTGTGCCATTTCTGCATTCTTTAGTTCCTACCAAAGAAAATTAAAATAGTATTCAACTAACAAGTATCCTCTTAAGATTCTGTAGTAATTAATGAATTAATCATACAAGCATACAAGTACATGTAGCATACAACTGAATAATTCATAATTATTCAAATCTTCTAATACCTCACATGATGTAATTTTTTTCTATTTACATTGAAGTAGTTGTAATTTAGCATTTTGATAAAAACATATATATATATATTAAGTTTTCTGAACAGCATATGCATTTCTTGGATCTGTTCGACCCCAATGTCACGAGATAACAACTTTGTCTACTGATTCCATACAAAGAATACCTGAGTCATTTCTCTCAGAGTTTCTACATGGCGCAGGCATTCCTCTGTAGTCCGTTAGACAGAATCTTACCTGAGTCATTTCTCTCTTTAGTTTCTCCATAGCACACGCATTCCTCTGTAGTCCGTTAGACAGAATAGACAGAATTTTACCTGAGTCATTTCTCTCTTGAGTTTTTCCACGGCACAAGCATTTCTCTGAAGTCCATTAGACACAATAGACAGGAGCTGTTTGAGGGAGGCTACGTCCTGCTGGACTTTGTACATCGGTTTAGACGACATCCGGGAAATCCCCTCCTGTTCTGACTTCTCCTCCTTCACATACGTCCTAAAAATAATAAGTCCAAATCAAGGTACTGAAAGTCAATTGCATCTTTATGAAGAACCAATAGAAAGTACTCATGTCAGATTTGTACTAGAAAAACAAGACATGTTTGTAAAACACTTATGCCCCCTCCTTCAAATTGGAATTTTTCTAAGTCCAAGAGGCATAACTCTGTCAAAAATGGCAGGATTGTACCCAAAACAAAACCTGACCTAGACATTCATCTGAAAAATCTGTATACAAAATTTCATTTCCATGCAACGGTTGTGAATTGTGAAAGGAAACTAAATTGTCCGACTGACAGCAGCAAAATAATATGCCCTCCCTTCTTCAAAGGGGGACATAAAAAAATCACCTACTTGAAATCTTCTACTGTCTTCATAATTTCTGGAGGAATCTGACTCTTCTTCAGAGTTTTCCCATCTCTGCAAATCATATCATTCATTTATCAAAGTATTTCACATTCTTACACTTCTAGAAAAAATTCTGATTAATGGTTAAGATTAATTGGTGAGATACACTTTTTTCATCCATTTCATATGTTACTAAACTTTTAACATTCCTAATAACAGGATTATGCCATATAAGTCTGATGACTGGCACAAAGCCAATAAGAAAGCATACATGCTGTTAAATAAGGAACACACTTCTGAAAAAGTTATAAAAACATACCCTGCTTTAGGATCTACTGTTAATCCACCTGAAATTAAAAAAAAATAATAATTTACTCATTTGCAAGCAAATACATTGAATAATTTCAAACCGCAATAAAAACATAAAATATAAAATAAGTGGTTTAATAAAAATCATTTTCATTCATTTGGTATTTTTATTTTGCACATTGACATAAACAGAATTTATAAATGATACATGTATATATATTATTATAACAGTAACTTGATCCGAAGGGCCGTATCACGTCAAGTTGACAGGCGCAGATCATAAGATCTAACGAGACGCGAAGCGTCGAGTTTGATCTGATGATCCGCGCCTGTCAACGAGACGTGATACGGCTCTTCGGATCAAGTTACTGTTATAATGATAAATTTATTATATACCCCCTCATAACTAGCAAAATATAGCAAAAGAAAACTTTAGAAATCAATTGCATAACATTTATCCATAAAACAAAGCATAATAACAAGGGACTTTTTAACGCGCAAGAAAAATAATGTCATATTTCTGCGTACTACGTCATCAGTTTCAGAGAGTGGTGATATGGATTCAGAAAACAACATGTTTGTGATCCGGAAAATCGGATCACGACGTCACGTGATAGAGTAAATTCAACAGTAAAATTTGGTGATATACATTAGGTATATAATAAATTGAACTACATAGACTATGGATGGCTAGAGTATTTTTACCAGAAGAAGAAGTGGAAGTTTTTGGATCCACCCCTCCTAGGCCTACAGTCTGTGATGTGGTAGCTGGGGTCCCAAATATACTGCCAGTGGCAGTGGTGGCTCCTAGTAATCCTGTAATGCAGAGAAAAGAAAAGCATGAGGCATAAATTATTCCTCATCATCTACTGACCTAAATCAAAAGCATATTTACTAACTAAAGATATATCCACATATGCATAAAAATAATTAGTACTACAAAGCACCTGTGGGTTAGTACTGGTAATTACCTGAGGGTTAGTACTGGTAATTACCTGTATGTTAGTACTGGTAAGTACCTGTAGGCTTGGTCACTGAGGTATTGCTGAACCCTGGGAACCCCCCAGCAGTGGATGAAGTACTGGTGAGTGTGGGTCGTATCCCACCAGTCAGTCCCCCACCCAGTCCCGCTGATGTACTGGGTATAGGTAGAGCAAACCCCACTGTAGGCGCCGTGCTAGCAGTGGTGGTGGATCCAGGAAAAGCTGGGGTGGATGTAGCAGGTGCTCCGAGTTTAAACCCTGCAGGCTGTGTCGCTGCTCCTCCCAATGTAAAACCTTAAACCAAAAATAGATATATAAACAAGCTCAGAGCAGCTTTTCCTATGTCTGTCAACATGCACTAAACAAGTTACAATTCCAACTGTAAATAATTGTATAAAATCTAATCACAGGTAATCAGTTGTTGATGATAAAACTTCAGATTAATGTCTTGATTCTGACTCACCTGCCGTTGAGGGTGTGGTTGTCTTTGTCAAAGGGAAGGCTGGTGTTGTTCCTCCCAACTTAAATCCACCTACAAAGTATTCAGGTTAAGTGTTGAAAAACATCATCAATAAAACCTTACTGTGGCTTAAAAAAATATCACAAGATTCCTGTTAATAGTAGTGTCAGCATTAAACTGAGTCCCCACTAGTTTCAAATCACATCCAGCACTTAGCAACAGTGGGCAAAAATTGGTCTAAGATGAATCTTACTCTGTGCAAGAGTAAAGCATACAGTATTTGAATGAGTGAAGCAAAGAAAAACATATTTTAGGGGTCTACAGCAGAAACTCAACCAATGGCAATGTACATATAACAGAGAGTTGATGTAATTGTTGGGTCTGACAGCAAAATATAAAAAATGACATTGTTAAACATCTGGCTCCGCAGACACTGTTCCTCCGACTTTCCAGACATCATGTCTCTTAGACTAGTGATAATGCTATCCTTGATTGACCCAGAGTTCTTGAAATCTTCCAGTCCTGTCGGCAAGACCGATTAAAAACAACCAAGGACTGATAACTTTACATTCTGTGACAGTTCAAATGACCGGTAGATGTTGAGAAAGCAACTTACGAAAATCCGATTAAATTTCGTACGAATTCCCTATAACCAACCAATCATAATCTGTTAAACGTTTTTCAGTATCTTGTAATGGCTTCTTCGATGAACGCAAGTACCAAACTATGATTGATTAATTGTTTAAACAAGTTTTTGACACCGATAAGGTATTAGCCAGGTGAGAAAAATCAAACTAAGATTAAAAACCTATGAAGAAAATCGACCTCCCACGGGAATTCAACGAAATTTGTCATACATGTTATACGATGATCAAATTCGCATGAAGTATGCAGTGTGTATTGACGGAGGGTGCCAAATGTAATGATAATAAAATTCAAATACAGTTTTAATCTTCTTAAATTATGTTTTATTATTTTGTTGGACTGATAGAAATTTGTCTGGACCTATAAACTTCCTGTTGCAGTCAGTCCAAATGGCTGACAGTGGAAAAAAGATTTCAAGAACTCTGTTGACCTGTGGCCAGATGTCATTGATATCTGTGACTGACCTGTGGATGAAGGGGTGGTTCCAAAGCTCAATGACGAGGTACCGCTGGTGGCGGGCGTCTGTCCAGTACCTCCAAATGTCACATTCTGGCTAGCCTGTGTAGAGGGTGTCCCAAAAGTAAATCCACCTGTAAATAAATTAAACTCTTATATACATTATCTGTACCATTTTGTTAAAACTTGTTTGTTACAGGGAATCCATTTACAGCTTCTGTAGTAAAGCAAATGTCTCAAGAGAAACAGGTTTACTACAGATACTATAAGGTGCCTAAACGGCTTTGGTGTAACGAACAAGTTTTAATTCATACTTACAAGAAGAAGTCATTACACTGTGGTCATGTGTACAAGGGACAACTCGTAAAATCCTTAAACTGGCCATCAGAATAAAGTTTTTACAAATGCGAATATATGCATGCAATAAATTCAATACATAAAATTGCATTCTATTTTTAGATTAGGGACTTTCCACATGCTGCTTAAAAAATACAAAATACAAGGCCAATGCCTTTAATTTCAGAACAGAAATAAAGACACACCTGTTCCTGTTGTTGTGGCCGGCGTTGCTCCAAATGAGAATCTATAAGTAAAAGAGTACTATGAGACAAGGTAAGATGAGATCATTTTCATAACCCAAATTAGGAGACAACACCCCGCCTTTTATTCAGTTTAATGTCAACTACATTAGAAATATTTAATGTGATCGTTTTCTACACTATTCATGGCTTAATATAATTTGAATATTTTTATCAGAAATGCACTTAAAATGGCTTTACCCAGATGGTTTTGCACCTGAAGCACCAAACATTGTTTCAATTTTTCGTTGCGCGCATTTCAAAATATAGTGAACTCGTACTAGGAATTGGGAAGAGAGAAAAAAATAACACCAGATAATAGAATAAGAAAGCTATAAAAAGATTGAGAACAAGAGAATTTCAAATATTTTGCCTTTGTTTCAAAGTGTTCATTTGTTTGTTGTCACATTTTCCCCAGATTTTACGGACGAAACAAATAAGGACGAGTTGATTAGAGATTAATGTTATTATCACTTCCGGAGGAGGAGCAATGGCGTGTTGACACATACATAATGCTGTAATTATTAATTTTAATTGTGTCCAGCTTTTTTAATTAACCAAGACATGGAGTCCATTCGAACACCAAAGGTACTATAAGCATTTTAATGAAATGTTTGTGTTATTATGCCATAAGCCATTGGATGAGTTAACTGTTGTTTGCAACCACTGATAATATTCTTATCGACATCAGTTTGATATATCTCAATTTCAGCTGATCAAAAGTTTTAGGAAGTGTCTTCTGATTTTGTAAAAGTGAAAATATTGTAATTTGTTTTTATTTTTAAAACTGTCTTTGATGTGAACACCAGTAAGTGCAACGTCAACTATGTAGAAGTCCTTGAATTTTGGTTTCAAAATTTACAGTTCTATGCAAAAAACTATATTCATATACATAACAAGAATAGATATGGGTTACCCCATATCCAAGGATATTCGACTTTTAGATTTAATATGTTTAACAGTGTTTATAATGACGTTAATAAAAAAAAACTGCACTGTCTAATTATGGAACTGTTGTAAATTTCGTGAGTCCATATAGCATTACGGTCACCCAGTCTCCTAACAAACAGTACACATAGGCCTACATGTACCTGTGTCCGCAAGACCAACATTAGCCTTGGTCTACACGCGTGCGATGGAGCTGTCAAAGGCATCCAGCGAGCTCGGAGAAACACGTTTTGTTTTGCCGAAAAGTTACGATGGCAGACAAAACTTTTCTTTTCTTAATTAGATCATATGAATACGAATTCTGATTAATAAAAATTATACAATGTTGAACTATATATAGTTTGTTCTAACATTTGCATCTGCAACAACTTGTGTTTAAAATGGCTGGGTTAGTAAAATCTGGACCGGGTCGAAAAATTCTAAACTGAAAACCTTTTTTGTTTTGAAAATTGCTGAAATATACTAATGTATTCGTCGCAGAAATTACTTACATTATTCAAGTTCTATATAAAATGGTATGCTGAACTTCAACATGAACCCGAATCTCCAACCCAGTTCTCGTTTTGCCACACATGCCCTACAGTTTACAAAGTGTACACACGAACAGAATCCGGCCAGGGATTGAAAATTCCGTCATTTAATAATACACACACACAGAATGATTAATTTTTTTTTTAAGAAGAAATTGTATTCATAATTAACGGACTATAAACATGTACTTAATACAATTGCTGATATAGTTTTATCAATTCATCGGTGAAAAGATATGAATCGAAGATTGACCTAAATATTCTCTGTTATCAAACATGTAAAAAAAAAAAGGCTGAGGAGGGAGCGAGCGTAGGATTTTTTATATTGATATTTTTTATTTGCATTTCGGGGGGAAAGTGACTTTCTAATAATATTTTGACATTATTTTTGATTTCTTTAACGTATGACATACACAACTTTACTCTTATCAAGAACAATAATGTTGTATCTACTTATCATGATGGAACTATTTTGGTCGGACCAATTTGTGTGAGCCGCCGCTGAATACAGTAATATATCTTGCATAAATAGTATGCACTGATCGAATATATTAAAAATAGTAATGGTACATAGGGGTGAAAAAGTTTACCGCAGTATCGATCCACTGCAATATCTTTGGGGGTTGATGCACGGTACAAAATCTCTAATTTATGTTAGGTATCGCTATTTGGTCAGATTCATCATTCATTTGAGATTGGCATAAATCAGGTACAAACCATTAATCAATATAATTAAATAAAAAAACATGAAATTTTGGGCACTGATAGTTTGTAAAATAATTTTAACAGTCAAAATAACTCAAATCACTTAAATTTTGTGACTATAGATTAAGTAAAAGAAATCTTTTGAAAAGAAACAATGGACTTGAAATTGTTTCCGTCAATCAAAATCTATTGTATCCAAAATAGCCATACCGAGACAAAATTATACAATAGTAACAATCTGTGAGGGTGGCATGATTTGTATCACCCCCTAACAATTGTATACAGGTTTGCTTATTGCATCTGCTCCACTTGTTTGTTTACATATTACACTGGGGTGGGTATGGGGTGCTGCTGTGCAATACCTAGCAGTTTGAACATTGATTCCTATTCATAGCAATCCCCACACCTACTAAATAACTCTAACTGCAGAATTAATATTTGAAGAATTAGTAAGTGAGGTAGACTTGAATTTACTGGTTCCCACTCCCACTGCACTTTGACGCAAGATTTACATCACTCAACTGAAAAGGGAAAAATCTTGCACACTATTTAACTGGTTATTTATCCATTAGTTTTCTGTAGGTAATTTCTCCACTTAATAATTACCATCTTTACAAATGCTTAATATGTATCATTAAAGTAGAACCCATTATGACTGTTAAATGAAGTAGTGTTAGGAGAAATGTTAGAGTTATCTTTCTTGCGCAGGAGACAGCACTCTAAACCAATAACTGCTTGTCATCATGTTATTAATAACCAAACCATTTTCTACTTCCACTGCCTTAAACACAGGTTTGATTTAAAATTCCCACTCATTAATTAAAAGATAAGTAGCAGTACTTTGTGTTTATAAAAATACATTGCTATTTGACACTGCATTTTACTAAATGCTGTCTTTAGTTTTTCTGTTTTAAGAATCTAACTAATTTTATCTGGGTTTGATGGGAGATGATACATGCACCACTTAAGAGATTTCCGGAATTAAATGTTAGCAGAATGAGTTAACAGGGATTTCGGTACTTGTCTTTTCTTTCAGACAGTATCATGTGAATATTGTTAATAAGTAGATCTGTCCTGACTCCCGCAGTGTACTCAGTGTTTGGACAAAATGAGGAAGTCCCTGTATAATTATAAAGCATGCTGAAATAAATCTCCATCATGCAGTGTTCTTTAGTGGAATAAGTTCATGAATCTACTTTCATTGTCTGCTCAGTGTAACTTTAGTTTCAATCACTTAAAACATGTAAAACCTGAACTTGTATTGATCAGTAAACAATGAAAAAAGATGCAGAGTCAGTCTGACAGAATGTAGACAGAACCTGTGATTTATTTATAACCAAAATTAATGAGTTTTTAAACCAGGTTTAATGATAAAGTTCTGCTGGTCCAGTGATTTTCAGACTATTACTTGAGTCAATAACTGTTGATCGTGTTGTCAGATAGAGAATTTTTTTCATTTCTGTGATGAATAAATCTATGTAATGCAGGAATGATGCACTCACTGGATTATAGATTTTAAAGTCACCTAAACCCAAAAATTAACATACTGTAGATCACTAAATTTTCGCGACAGCTTATTTTCGCAAGATAGTCATTGACTCTTGATTAGCGAGACAAAATTTTTGCTAATTGTGGTTATTGCTCTATATAATCTTAAGGAATACTATTATACGCGAGAATTAAATTTTCGCGAGCACACTGTCTCGCGTAATTACACGAAAATAAAGTTCTCGCAAATAAAAAGTAATTTACAGTATATAAAACATGATAAAATATTAAGGAAGTCTGATTTAGAAGATGAGGATAATTTATGTGCAGAAGTATTCAGATGTTGATTTTACAAAAATCTTGGTTTTATAAGTTACAATTGTTTAAAAGGAAAAAAAAAAAACAAATAAAAAACCCAGAGTCAATGAAAGCATATTCTTATCTAAAAAATTAAATAAAGTGGTAAAAAACAAATGGTCAGTATTTATTTTATGCTTCTTAGCTCACCTGAGCTGGATACCAGTTATCCATGCATCTATTGAAATTTATTATACTATACTGCGGAATAACAAATTTCGTGGGGGTTTACATGGTTTAATATTCATTGTTTTTGAGGTTTGAAGAGACCAACGAATTCATGTCCACCATGAAATGTATAATGCTATACATGTATACATAACTACTGAACAATCCTTTATCCAGGAATTCAAATCCCCACGAACCAAGAGTTTTTCCTCAAACCACGAAAATTGAACCCCACGAAATTTTGTGATTTTACAGTATTCCTTATTTTTATGACTTTGTGTACTCTAGATCTAAATCATGATTTCATAGGGGTAAAGCTAATAAAGTTGAAAATGATTAAAGAGTTTTCATCAAACTGTAAAATGTATGTGGTATAAGTCGAAGTCAGATCCAGGTGGTGAGATAACCTGAAAAACAACCCACGATACTCAGGTGACTATTTAAGCCCATGGGTCTCTTATTGAGAAATTACTTGAAACTTATACCCAGTGATTATTTTTAGTTTACTGATTGATTGGTCCTCTTTGGTGTAGTGGTATTTGTATAACTATAGATGTATCTATTTCATTTGGAGCCCTGGATTGTGTAACTAACACTTGAACCAGCTCTACATTAAGTGACTGGGAAATCTCTCATCTGCCAAGGACATGCAAACATCCCATTACTCTGACTAATAACTGTTTATGGTCCAGGCTTCAGCTGTATTCTTTAAGAAAGTAAATGTGCTTTCGATTTTCAGATTTAGAAAAAAAACAAAAATCAATGATGAGCCCTGCAGTAAGATGTGAAGCCAGTTTGTCTGCTTGTCAGTGTTAATAATCTCACTTAATCCTGTAAATATTGGCAGCTTTTCTCTGAATTCAAAGTTGCCTAAAAATAGCTACTATTGATCAATAGTCGTCTTAAAGGTACTTGGACACAGATTTGAAGTTAATATTTTCTGTATATTTCTGTATAATATCACGAATTATATATTTTAATAGCATTTCACACAAAAACTAATTAAATATCTTATTTCATTTAAAAGTTATTAAAACTTTTAATTTTTTGGTGGGTTTGATTGACACAAACTTGCACTTTCAAAAATCTTAAATTTATTCTTAATCATTAGGAAAAGTGGCAATCCTGATGTATATTAATGAAAAATATTAAAAATTAAATCAAGAAGAATAATTTTATTCAGAGTTGAAATGTTAGAAAGCAGAACTACTTCACAAATATCACCATTCCGTTATGTACAGAGTTTTGCGAATCGATCACACTCGTATTATGTACACAGGTTTTTGTAAACATGTTATTGTTTGATGTTTACGATTCATCGGGTGCGTTAAATCGCCAAAGTCTGTTCACCACAACTGCACGGACTGACAATATATTGTGTGTTTGTTTTGCTTTAGAACATGTCTACTCTGAATTTTCTGGATTATAGTATTAATATTTTTCATTAATACACATCAGGATTGCCACTTTTCTTAAGGATTAAGAATAAAGTTAAGATTTGTGAAAGTGCAAGGATGTGTCAATCAAACCCGCCAATAAATTAAAAGTTTTAATAACTTTTAAATGAAATAAGATTTTAAATTAATTTTTGTGTGAAATGCTATCAAAATATATAAGTCGTAATATTATAGAGAAAATATTAATTTCAAATCTGTGTCCAAGTACCTTTAAGCTGAAAAATAAGAATTTAATCATGAAATTTGCCTTAGCCTTGTTTTAAATGATTGAGAAGTTATTTTTCATGGCTTAAATCCTAATGGCCCTGTGTTGTAGAGATCCTTAATCCTAATGTCACTGTGTTGTAGAGATCCTTAATCCTAATGTCCCTGTGTTGTAGAGATCCTTAATCCTAATGTCCCTGGGTTGTAGAGATCCTTAATCCTAATGTCCCTGTGTTGTAGAGATCCTTAATCCTAATGTTCCTGTGTTGTAGAGATCCTTAATTCTAATGTCCCTGGGTTGTAGAGACCCCTAATCCTTATGTTCCTGGGTTGTAGAGATCCTTAATCCTAATGTCCCTGGGTAATAGATTCCCTTAATCCTAATTTTCCTGGGTTGTAGAGATCCTTAATCCTAATGTCCCTGGGTTGTAGAGTCCCTTAATCTTAATGTTCCTGGGTTGTAGAGATCCTTAGTCCTAATGTTCCTGGGTTGTAGAGATCCTTAATCCTAATGTTCCTGGGTTGTAGAGATCCTTAGTCCTAATGTTCCTGGGTTGTAGAGTCCCTTAATCCTAATTTTCCTGGGTTATAGAGATCCTTAATCCTAATGTTCCTGGGTTGTAGAGTCCCTTAATCCTAATGCTCCTGAGTTGAAGAGATCCTTATTCCTAATGTCCCTGGGTTAAATATACCTTTAATCCTAATGTTCCTGGGTTGTAGATATCCATAATCCTATTGTCCCTGAGTATTATAGATACCCTTAATCCTAATGTTCCTGGGTTGTAGAGATCCTTATTCCTAATGTCCCTGGGTAAAAGATACCCTTAATCCTAATGTTCCCGAGTTGAAGAGATCTTTAATCCTATAAATGTCCCTGTCTTGTAGAGATCCTTCATCCTAATGATCCTGGGTTGTAAAGTCCCTCAATCCTAGTATTCCTGAGTTGTAGAGATCCTTACTCCTAATGTCCTGGGTGAATAGATTCCCTTAATCCTAATGTCCTTGGGTTGTAGAGATCCTTAATCCTAATGTTCCTGTGTTGTAGAGATCCTTACTCATAATGTTCCTTGGTTGTAGAGATCCTTAATCCTAGTGTCCCTGTGTTGTAGAGATCCTTAATCCTAATGTCCCTTGGTTGGAGAGAACCTTAAACTTAATGTTCCTGGGTTGTAGAGATCCCTAATCCTAATGTTCCTGGGTTGTAGAGTCCCTTAATCCTTATTCCTGGGTTGTAGAGATCCTTACTCTTAATATCCCTGGGTGAATAGATACCCTTAATCCTAATGTCCCTGTGTTGTAGAGATCCTTAATCCTACTGTCCCTGGGTTGTAGAGACCCCTAATCCTTATGTTCCTGGGTTGTAGAGATCCTTTATCCTAATGCCCCTGTGTTGTAGAGATCCTTAATCCTAATGTCCCTGGGTTGTAGAGATCCTTAATCCTAATTTTCCTGGGTTGTAGAGATCCTTACTCCTAATGTCCCTGGGTAATAGATACCCTTAATCCTAATGTTCCTGGGTTGTAGAGATCCTTACTCCTAATGTCTCTGGGTAATAGATACCCTTAATCCTAATGTTCCTGGGTTGTAGAGATCCTTAATCCTAATGTTCCTGTGTAATAGAGACCCTTTAGTTAATCCTAATGTCCCTGTGTTATAGAGACCCTTTATTTAATCCTAATATCCCAGGGTTGTAGAGATCCTTAATCCTAGTGTCCCTGTGTTGTAGAGATCCTTAATCCTAATGTCCCTTGGTTGTAGAGAACCTTAAACTAAATGTTCCTGGGTTGTAGAGATCCTTAATCCTAATGTTCCTGGGTTGTAGAGTCCCTTAATCCTTATTCCTGGGTTGTAGAGATCCTTACTCTTAATATTCCTGGGTGAATAGATACCCTTAATCTTAATGTTCCTGGGTTGTAGAGATCCTTAATCCTACTGTCCCTGGGTAATAGATACCCTTAATCCTAATGTTCCTGGGTTGTAGAGATCCTTAATCCTAATGTCCCTGGGTTGTAGAGTCCCTTAATCCTACTGTCCCTTGGTTGTAGAGATCCTTAGTCCTAATGTTCCTGGGTTATAGAGTCCCTTAATCCTAATGTTCCTGTGTTGTAGAGATCCTTAATCCTAATGTCCCTGGGTTGTAGAGTCCCTTAATCCTACTGTCCCTTGGTTGTAGAGACCCCTAATCCTTATGTTCCTGGGTTGTAGAGTCCCTTAATCCTAATGTTCCTGTGTTGTAGAGATCCTTAATCCTAATGTTCCTCTGTTGTAGAGATCCTTAATCCTAATGTCCCATTGGTTATAGAGACCCCCTAATCCTTATGTCCCTTGGTTGAACACAACCTTAATCCCAATGTCCCTGGGCTGCAAAGTCCAAAAAATGAACAAATTTTTCCCTCTATTCTATACATTAAATTTGATCAAAGTTAATTTTATTACATCATGTTAATCACAGTATTTAATTCAAAGAAGACAATTGATCAATCTAGCTAGTGTTCTAAAACCTTAATATAAACATTGGACAGAATTGATATAGCCAACAATAGATTATCTACATGATCTAAGTATTGATGTATCCTTACATGACCTTGTAAACCCTGCCTATTTGGTCAATATCGGACATTAAGTAATCACACATTTTACATTGATTGTCCTAATGAGCCACTTGAGAGTAAATTCAGGGATCTGTAACATACATTATTAAAGAGAGGAACTATACAGAATGTGATCTTGTCTTAGAGATGCTAATTGATTTAGGATCACCTTAAATCCCTGATTAAAGTTTTTTTTTTCTTAATTTTTCTGTAACATTTAAAACACAAATATTGATAAGTACAAAACATATTTGTTTTGATGGTTAAGAAATAGAAAAGAACTTAAATTGATTGCATAAAAAACTGGAAAAAAATGGTCATACTTCACAGACTTTATGCTTATTGTGTGTTATACCGTAATATAATTAATTATTCAGTGTTTGTATTGTTCTGTATACAATTCCTGTACCAAACACAATGTTTCAGATTGTATCCATTATGTCAATATTCTGTATGCTTATGTCTGTCCGTGGCGGCTTTAGTTAATAAGTCTGGCAGACTTTTCTCTCATCACTATTTATTTACAGTATCTTTTGGAGACTAGAATTAATGAGGGTTATTCAGAGAAACCTGATAATTCTAGTCAATACGGAATTCAAAGTATCAATAGCTAGTTATGAACTTGACAAATGGAATTTTTGCTCCTAATTAAGATGGGATTAGCTGTACTTTTGAGGAGTGCTGTAATGAAAGGAATTAGGATTAGAAATATAAGGGATCAAAATATCTAATGGGAGTAGGAATGACTTAGGGAGCAGGACTTCTCATGTGGAGTTGGACTTTTAGTTTGGGATCAGGATCACTGATTTGTAATTAAATCTGGAATAAATAAGGAGTCAGGATTGCTGATTTTGAGTTGTATTATTAATCGGGATCATACTTGAAGAATTGATTAGTAAATGAATGTTAGGAAAAGGATTTTTATATGAATTCAGAATAATAGGTCTGAATTAGAACTGGAAGTGGTTAATTTTAGTTGGGATCTAGATTTCTAGTGAGGAATAGGGAATAATTCATTTGAATATCTGTGTAGGTGTTTAATGCAATAATGAAAGCGATTTCTGATCTGGGAATACTTAGTTCGCTGGGGAGGAGGGAGAATTTCAAATTGATACATCACATATTGACAACCAATACATAGCGGAGTCCCATCTCTTTGTAAAAACCGTAGCTGAGGAGCTCACATGCGTGGATTGGATGTAAATCTCCAGTCATTGATACCAGTTGATACTAAGGGTCACACATATGCAGACCATACAAGTTCAAGATATTTATTAAGCTTTAGTGTGTGTGATTGGTTTTTGGAGAGATGTAGGATATGAGCAATTAGTTTTGTCGTTTTGGGAAAGTTTGCATTTTGATTGGAAGACCAAATTATTCTTGGAGGAAACTGACTTAGTGAGAATTTTTGTGAAAAACACATCAATAATTGATCGGATTCATGTGTCGTGGAACTGTGGAGTAGGAACTATTTCAGAAAATGCCCAATTGGTTAACAGAAGTAGGACCTCCACTGACATGCTTTGATCTCCGAGTATTAGCACTTGAATTTGATACCCTGGGGTTTATTTTTAAAAACAAATGCAATCAATAATTTATGAGTTGAGTGATTGCCCCATGGTTAATAAAGATAGACTGCTTTGTGGGGCCGTAGTCCACTGGGAAACTTCTATTTCTCACAGAGTCAACAGATTGTCAATATTCAAAACATCGGAACACTAACGTGCAGAGGTCCAAGTAACGTTCTAGGGTCATACTAAGTTACACTCCGAGGTTGGATTAAGTTACGTTCCAAGGTCGGATTAAGTGTGCATTAATGAGTGTGCTGGAATGGACACAGGAGAAACTCGATGATTTGGAGAGTTTTGCTCAGACTTTGTTTCAGGACATGGGGAATATATTAGACCTCAGTCTCCTAAAGGAAGACTCTGTAGATAAACAGGTATATATCACCTCATTGATCTTTTACCTCTAGTACATAAGAGTTCATCATCAAAGTTGATTAATTTTTCAGCAGGCTTAAAAGAGTAATTAGAATATTTTCTTTCTGATCCATTAGTGTGAAATCACATATTTTCGTGGAGTCAAATTTTCGTGGTTTGAGGAAAAAATGTTGGTTCGTGGGGATTTGATTTCGTGGATGAAGAACTTTTTAGTAGTTGTACACATGAAAATTTACATTTCGTGGTGGACATAAATTCGTGGGTCTCTTCATACCACGAAAACAACGAAAATTAAACCCCCACGAAAATTAGTGATTTCACAGTATGTTAAGGGATATAGCCTGTTGGTCATTTAAGTACTTTAATTCTGTCAGTAATACAACTGATGATTGTAGTTGTTCACAGATTCTGGTTTTAGGATGTTATAGAGTAAGGTTACTTTTTGTATAGATGTTACACATTGTTTAAATGTGTTTAAAACTAAAACTGGTGTGGGTTATTTATCATTTTATATGCAACTGCCTTAATTATCCAGCCTTCTCCAAAGTTGAACAGACTTTTTGTCATTCTTCTTATTTTGAACATAATTGAATGTCTTAGTGGTAGCATTTTATAGATTTCTAAAAATCGTGCATTTCTTTTGCAATCTAACAAGTTCACAAGCTGAATTTCTTTGATCCAAATTTTTTTCACATTATGTCTTTGGCTCCTTTGTGAAATTGTTGTCATGGGCCTGAATAAAAAAGGCATTTTAATTGAAGCTATTTATTGGATACTAGAATATCCTGAAGGTCTAATTGACTGTAGTATTCCTACAATTTATTGTTGTTTGTTTGTCTGCAGGTGGACAATGTGAAGATGGTGGAGAGGTTTCGGACCCGGAACCCCGCGGTGGGGACGCTCTACCTGACCACCACTCACCTGATCTTTGTGGACAGTGCCGGGAAGAGGGAGACCTGGGTATGTAAAAGGGGGGGGGATAGAGAGGAGAGGGGTATAGATCTCAGGTAATTACACCACTCACCTGATCTTTGTGGACAGTACTGGGAAGAGGGAGACCTGGGTATGTAAAAGGTTACAGGGGATAGAGGGAAGGGGGTAAAGATCTCAGGTAATTACACCACCACTCACCTGATCTTTGTAGACAGTACTGGGAAGAGAGAGACCTGGGTAAGTACAAGGTTACAGAGGATAGAGGGAAGGGGTATAGATCTCAGGTAATTACACCACTCACCCGATCTTTGTGGACAGTGCTGGAAAAAAGGAGACATGGGTAAGTACAGGGCCACAGGGATAGAGGGGAGGGAATGGGGATAGAGGGGAGGGGTAAGTCACATCTTATCTTCATAATCTTTGTGGACAGTGCTGGGAAGAGGGAGACATGGGTAAGTGAAAGGCTTCAGGGGTAGAGGGGATAAAGGCTGGGTTGAGGAGAAGTAAGGTTCTCTGGGTGATTGCAGCACCACATTTATTTAATCTTTATAATCTAAAATAGAAGTGCTGGACACAATGAAACCAGAATTTTAGCTTCTATACAATCTGATACACCTGAAACCTTAGCTTTATATTGCCTATATTTTTACACCTGAAATCTATACTGTTTTATCTGAAACCTTAGCTTTATATTGCCTATATTTTTACACAAGAAATCTATACTGTTTTTCCTGAAACATTAGCTTTATGCCCTTCACTTAATTACAATAGCAATAAAACAACCAGCGTACCACATAACCTGAATAGGTGCAAAAACTAATCTTCAGCATCAATACATCAACAAATGATATAAACCAATAACTCATTAATTACAGTGTTATGTAATAGATAAATCATACAGATATAGACTGGGTTAATTTCCTAAATGAGAAGCTCTTATTTTGCATTTCTCATTAAAAAGTGACTGTAAAGAATATGCTGAACATACTGTCTTGTAATTTATCAATCAACACACATGGTGGTCTTTTATTTCAAAATGATTACAGTTTCTTTTCCTGTTTTCAGAGCTTTACAGTTTTATTTATATACAGCCCTGACTGACCTTTTTAAGGTTTTTGAGTTCAGAGAGTTTTTCTGGTTTAATTTGATAGAATTTTCATGGTGAATTAATTTTTCTTCTGGATGATTTGTGAAAATATATTTTTGAAAAGTGCTGGATTGATCTGGAAGGAATTTGCCAACTTCAAAGGATAGAAGTTCAATACAATCAATATGATCCATGACCAGGCTTTTGATTTATCGGAATCTCAGGCCATAATCTGTAAACAGCTATTACACAATTGACTTTCTCTTCATGTTTAAAAAACATGGCCGGTGTATCCAATGCTGGGTTTAGTAATTTGTTCAATTAGTGCCCATCTTTATCATGTTTATGTTCAAAGCCCTTACAGAAATTTCTGACAAGTGACTTATAAGTGATTTATTCTTTTACTTATAAGTTGTTTATTCTGGACTTAATTTCACTGATACATTTAACTTATAAGTGACTAATAAGTTACTCATTAGGATTCTATATGCAAATGAGCTGCTTGACTTATAAGTGACTTATAAGCCAGTATTAGCCACTTATGCTTTATGCAAGTATAGTCACTTATAAGTGACTATAAGTGACTTATAAGTCAAGCATTAACCCTTCATACTTTATCAAGTATGAATCATCAATACATGCTATAAGTCACTTATAAGTGAAGTACAACACTACCTGTAAGATTTTAATTTAGAAGAGAACTTCCAATCATGCAGGGGTTGCATGATATGTTCAAAGCTTTTTTTTTTTTTTACATATGCATATGGATCTGCACTTTAGATGAAATAATCAAGTTGAAATTTTATGAAAAAAAAATCCCTTTCATATGACATTTCTTTGATAATGCAAACTTAACATATTAATTCAGTTTACAAACAAGAATGTTTGACAAAATGGCAACAAGATTTTAATGACCTTGAGGCTTCTTCAAATTTATGAAGTCTGAAAGCAACTGAGTCAATTGATTCAAAATTTCAGGCAAGGGAAAAAAATAGAGAGCTGATGTAAATAGAACCTACTTGTTGTACCTGATGTGAAGGCATACTCAAAATAAATCTGGAATCTCTAACAACATCTTTTCGCAGGTCTACACTAACTTAGTTTCAAATTCTTGTTGCTCATCTCTGCAGAGACAAACTTCCAGATTGGTTACCTTGAATACCATAATGCTCCTAGAGAAGTCAAGTACAGGGTAAAAAATCTAAGTCCACACTTATTCTTGCATATGCCATACTGATCTTCACGTATAACTGAGGTATAAGTGAACTATTCATTGATATGTAGCTCATCTTTACTTATAAGTGAAGTATTAACCAAATCCATTCCTCACTTATACTTACTTTGACTTATAGTGCACTTATAAGTAAATTTCAGAATTTATAAGTGACTTATAAGTTGCTAATAAGTGGATTATAAAACACATAAGTTTCTATTAGTTTTTTCTGTAAGGGAGAGGGGCATAGAGAAAGTTGATTATACTGTAAAAGTTTGGAAATTAGCAGGACTTCTTATGCAATTGTAATGTATAATTTGGATTGAGATTTTGAGATGTGCAAGATTTCATTACAAATTAAAGAAACACAGTTAAATAAAAAGAAATTGAATTTATTTTGTTTTCCAGGGGTTATTTTTTTAAATTTTGTATAGCAGCAAATATGTGGACTCAAAAGTGGATGCTTTCTCACCAATTGCACCTGATCCACCTCTAATGTTATAGAGGTCTGTGTTTGCTCTACTCCTGATCTGTATTGTTTCAGTGGAGGTATGAACTTGATAACCCTGTATGATTGTCATATTTTTGAATCAACTGATTACTATAATAAAACTATCACACACTGTACACTAAGGATGCATAATTCTGATTTTGACTACTTGTGATTGTTGGTGATCTCCTGTGTTTTAACCTTACAGCCTACAAAGAAACAGAGATCTTAAATCAATAGAACTGCGGGCTAGTGAAATCAATACAGATATTTGGTAACATTCTACAAAAGTAATGATGATCAGGCTAAAGCCAATGGATTGGACCCCTTCCAAATGAGTCACCTTTGCCAGAGTGTATTTTCCTAAGTAGGCTATATGCTCTGACTGATTGCTGCTTTAGATGTTTAGACTGGCCTAGGTAGAAAAGGACAAAATTATATTTCTGAAACTTATATCAGTTGCTGACATATAATTATGATCAATGGTTGATTTATATCAGTGGCAGACTAATTATATCAAGGGTTGACTTGTATCATTGACTGACTTATTCTATCAATGGTTGACTTGTATCAGTGGCAGACTTATTAATATTATATCAGTGACTGACTAATGTATCATTGACTGACTTATTATATCAGTGACTGACTTGTATCATTGACTGACTTATTATATCAATGGTTGACTTGTATCATTGACAAACTTATTATATCAATGGTTGACTTGTATCATTGACTGACTTATAATATCAATGTTTGACTTGTATCATTGACAAACTTATTATATCAATAGTTGACTTGTATCATTGACTGACTTATTATATCAATGGTTGACTTGTATCATTGACTGACTTATTATATAAATGGTTGACTTGTATCATTGACAGACTTAATATATCAATGGTTGACTTGTATCATTGACTGACTTATTATATCAATGGTTGACATGTATCAGTGGCAGACTTATCATATAAATCCAGGTTGACTTGTATCATTGACTGACTTATTATATCAATGGTTGACGTGTATCAGTGGCAGACTTATCATTTAAATGGTTGACTTGTAACATTGACTGACTTGTTTCAGTGAGTTACTTATACTGTCACAGTGGTAGGCCTTTATTAGTGGCAGCTGTTTAAAGGGACGTGGACACAGATTTGGTCAAATTTTATTTATCCACTTTTATTATTCAAAATACTTGACTTCAGTATTTTTTAATGGCCAGCCAAAATTTCAGTGTGAGGTGTCAAGTCATATTTAGCAACATACAGAGCTCACAAATATTTGTTATGTAAACAAAGTTGGTGCCATTGTTTTTGTGTACATTGATATACCAGTGAAAGTTCTTTTTCAAGCAGATGATTAACTATATATCTGCAAGTTTATTTTAAACACATATTGTAACCAAATTACAATTGGCATTTTCTACTCAGTACTCATAATGTATAAACAATAACATGGCCTGTGGCCCCAAGACAAAAAACTGAAAACAGGCTAACAAGTCAAAAACACTTCCATCTGTTCACTGTTCACTGACTCACACATTTCTATGGTAACTGAGGTAGCAAATATGGAACTCATCTGAGACTAAGTACCAGAAGTTCAAACAAATAAACTGTGGGTACCCCCATTCATTGATTTCTCTGTAGACCCTCTGTAATCATGATATTAGTTTTCCTATTAATAAAAAGCCATCTTTAGTTCTTGGCACTTTATGATGCTTTTCTCATTAGAAAATAAAGCTATATCAGTGTTTCTTTGGCCACAGAAGCAATCTTTCCTGTATCAGATTTTCATGTTGTGTTTGCTTGATTAATTTTACTCTTCCATCAGGCAAACATATTTCATGTCTTATTGCCGGCAGAGGCAGGGATGTGGCTGTAGATCTGCTATTACCATAGGAATCACCAGGGGATGTCACGGCTTATCTGGAATATGCTGGATTTAATCTTGTCTTTTAGAATATTTCTCCTAAAAGTTGCTTTTTGTTGTTTCCCAAATTGATTCTTTCATAATACCAAGGTTTCTATTGATTATGTTTTACTGTACTATAACCCTGAAGAAAGTCGCATTCAGCAATATTGATATTGGACATTGAGTAGCAGAAAAGAGAATTGTACATTTTAAAGTAACTATATGCCAGATAGAAACAGAGTAACAGTCAAAGAAAAAAATGTAGGGAAAGAAGTCCAAAGTCTACTTCTCAACTGCAAAAATCATGAAATAAAGAAAGATATACAAGTAATATAAACAAAATCTCATTTAGAACCTATGTATCTAATATAAATATTAAGAATAAAAGTTTTTAAAGTCCAATATCCTCTACATGTGTACAATACTACAGCAATGCTAGCACAATGATCAAATTTTAAAATGCAAGCATTGATTCAAATTTTGTTTCAGAGATGAACAGAAACAACTGCTGTAGAACTTCATTTTTGTCAGTAATAAGGTCAAGTCAAGGTCACAGAGATACAAGTTTGTTGTCATGACCCTTTGAGTCAAGGTCATCTAATTCAAGTTTGTTCTTTATATTGACCTCTGAAGTCAATGTAACAGTGATTTATAGTTTGGGAATCTGTATAAGGTGTTGCTAAATTATTATGGCAAAATGACCATGACAAAAAAAACTGTTCATCTCTTACAATTTCCTCTGGATAAAACTTAAAAAAGCAATTATTAAACTCTCCTTATGAACAAGGCATTGGTTTTTACAAGCTTTAAGTTTAAGGCCCCCAACAATAAGGACTCAGTTAAGCAAGCCAGAGAAGAACCATCACTGTTCCACGGGTAACCAGTGAAGTAAAATAAAATAATCACTGGGTCTGATTTAGTAGATAAAATCACAAATTAAGAACTGGATATTGATGAAGCTGATAGGAAGCTCATAGTGTTAAACTGAGGTCAAACAAAATAATATCAATATCCGCTATAATTATCGTGATTATGTCCGGCTATATATAATAGCAATGTTTTGTCTTGTGATTTCGTCATTTATGATGGAGTTTCCGGAGGAAAATTAAGACTGCAATGATGTCTGAAGTTTTAAAAGCCTGTAATATTACACAGTATTTGTCATGCAATGTGTAATTGTTTCTAAATGCTTTACCAAATGATAAAATCAATTTCTTATCTGCAGCATACAGACCCTTGATTGTCTGTAGAATATCTCTCCAGCGATTTCCAACCTCCGTTATTTTTATTCTGGATACAAATTTTCTATAAAGTTTCAGGCAGTAACCAGCTCTTGGTATTGACTTTTAAGAAATAGCCCCAATTTGGTCGTTCTCAATAGGTGTTCAAGCTCAGTATTACTTTTTATCCAGGACTATTCCTCGGAGAATTTCTCTCTTTATCAGCATTTTGCGAGTGATTGTTTGGCCAAATAATGGACTTTTATGGGTCTGTGATGATTAGATAGCGTTAGTGAAGAACCTTGAGGCTCTATGTTGTTACTGCTTGTTCAGCATCGTGTAGCTATTTGTTACTGTCATATTGATAATTCAGTCTCCTCAATCATGAGGAGGAAAAAAACATTTCTATTTTCAAACCAGAACTCAAGAACCAATATTTGTCCAGTGATCCACTAGTATAAGCCTGGGGAACAAATGCTTTTATGCTTGTACTTTAATGAAATAATTTAGCTGTTATAATTTTGATGTTTCAGCATGTTCAGTATTTGCACTAAGAAAAAGCATTGTGCCAAATTAAATTCCATTTCATTCTCAACATTTTGTTTTTAGCTCACCTGAGCCGAAGGCTCAAGTGAGCTTTTCTGATCACATTTTGTCCGTCGTCCGTCCGTCTGTCTGTCTGTCTGTCAGTCTGTCTGTCTGTCTGTCCGTCTGTCTGTCCGTCTGTAAACTTTTCACATTTTCGACTTCTTCTCAAGAACCAATGGGCCAATTTTGACCAAACTTGGTACAAAGCATCCTTGGGTGAAGGGGAATTTAAATTGTTAAAATGAAGGGACATATCCCCTCGCAAGGGGAGATAATCAAGAAAAGACAAAAATAGGGTTGGGTCATTAAAAAATCTTCTTCTCAAGAACCACTGGGCCAGAAAAGCTGAAACTTATGTGGAAGCATCCTGGTATAATATAGATTGTAAATTGTTCAAATAATGACCCCCGGGGGGAGGGCGGGGCCACAATGGGGAATCAAAGTTTTATATAGAAATATATAGGAAAAATCTTTGAAAATCTTCTTCT
>PRKT01000733.1:41036-75497 GCA_003671525.1 Saccostrea glomerata
ATTTCTATTTATAGATCTTGCACACCAACATGTACAGTACTGGATTTCTATTTATAGATCCTGCACACCAACATGTACAGTACTGGATTTCTATATATAGATCCTGCACACCCACATGTACAGTACTGGATTTCTATATATAGATCCTGCACACCCACATGTACAGTATTGGATTTCTATTTATCAGCACACCAACATGTACAGCTCTGGATTTCTATTTATAGATCCTGCACACCCACATGCACAGTATAGAGAAGCAGCCCCTGAATGCTGGGGGATCCCCCCTACAGATCCGCTGTAAGGATTTTCGATGTATAACGTTTGTGATTCCTAGAGACAGAGACTGCCAGGACATTTTTACCTCCTTACAGGAACTCTCCAAACCAGGTCAGCTGCTCTGATTGTTCAACTGTAAAATTAGTGCTTTATCACAATTAAATCTCTCTTATTTAGAATTTAAAGAATCTATCCAAAGTGCACGTATTTCAAGATAATTGTGAAAAGATTCTTCCAAAAATGGATTTTGAAGATGAACATGAACCAGTATCATACTTGTAATATTTGAGATTTTTATATTTTTTGTCACATTTTTTTGCTGAATCCCTGTTCTTTTCTTTTCAGCTGACATAGAGAAGCTGTATGCATTTGTTTATTCTGCGGCTGATGGGATGGAGAAGTCATACGGCTGGGATCTATACGATGCTCAGTCTGAGTATCTGAGGATGGGGGTCCCTAACCAGAACTGGTCCCTCTCTAACCTCAACAAGAATTACGAGGTACTGTACACTCAGTCTGGCTATTTTATAACCTTAACAGCAATAACGAAGTACTGTATTTAGTCACTCTCTAACCTCAACAAGAATTACGAGGTACTGTACACTCAGTCTGGCTTTTTTACAACCTCAACAGTAATAACAAAGTACTGTATTTAGTCATTATCTAACCTCAACAAGAATTACGAGGTACTGTACACTCAGTCTGGCTTTTTTATAACCTCAACAGTAATAACAAAGTACTGTATTAAGTCACTATCTAACCTCAACAAGAATTACGAGGTACTGTTCACTGGTCCCTCTCTAACCTGAACAAGAATTACGAGGTACTATTCACAGGCTGTTTTGTAACAAGAACAAATGTTACAAGGTACTTTCAAGTACTCTCATAGACTATTCCGTGATCTCAATAAAATTGAACAAAGTACTACACACTAAGCCTGGCTATTTTCTAACATGAAAACAATGAGGTACTACATAACTTGTACACATTGGTCCCTCTTTAACCAGAACAGAAATTATTGAAGTACCTTACAGGACTTGACATTTATAAAATTATTGCAGTAACTGTTATTGAATTGAGAGAATCACACGACAAGTATTTTTATGGCCCAATGCTGGGAAAAAGTTATTTTCTGTGGTGAGCAATCAACCAATTCAGGAAATAATGTTGACCTGGCTTTAATTGACTTAATTCCCGAATGATCCTGTTATGTATGTTAACTTATGTACAATAATATGCACTTGTTATGGTGATATTGTAAATTATTTGACTCCCTATCTGACTGACACTTTATAATCTGTTCGTGTGTTATATTTTTGTTGACAGTATCAGTACGTTCAGTACTTTGATTTTGTTGACAGCTTTGTGATACATATCCCAGACATTTCTTTGTTATCTTTGACTATTATGTGACTGACTTTGATTTATTTGTGTGTCATATTTTTGTTGACAGTATCAGTATTTTCAGTAAGTACTTTTAATTTGTTGACAGCTTTGTGATACCTATCCCAGACACCTCTTTGTTCCCGCCTCAGCATCGACACCAATCATCCTCGGCAGTTCTAAATTCCGCAGCCGTGGACGACTTCCTGTTTTATCCTACTTTCACAGTAAAACCCAGGTACGTAAGACCGGTCCAGGTAATCACATCACAGTAAAACCCAGGTCAGTAAGACCGGTCCAGGTAATCACATCACAGTAAAATCCAGGTCAGTAAACCCCATTCAAGTGAACATGTCATATCTCAAAGTATATAGTCCAACCCTGTTATCTTGAACTCCAACAGACAGAGGTTTAAACTTAGAGACAAGATTAAACTAACACTGTATTTATCTGCTGTTGTTTCTAGGCAGCCATTTGTCGATGCAGTCAGCCTCTTTCTGGATTTCGCGCCCGCTGTATGGAAGATGAACAATTACTACACTGTATTCTTAAATCCAACCCCAACCCTAAATCAGAATTCATGTACGTTGTTGACACTAGGCCGAAGGTGAGATTCTGATGTATTAATGGTATCATTGAAGTGTGTGTATGATGTATTGAATTAATTTATATATCATTGTAGTTTGTGTATGATGTATTAATGATATCATTGAAGTAGGTGTAGCAATTTGGATTCTAATGTCAAAACATTACCAATAATCATTTTAAATAACCCTCCTTGGTCTGATATTGAGACCATCCAATATTTCACACCTTTATTCTGCCATTTTGCGTTGGTGATCAATTTAATCACTCTTGTTAGTCAGTGGAGAATTTCAGATATTCTAAGCAGGCTAATTTAGTTTTTGTGTTACAGATAAATGCGATGGCTAACAAGGCGGCAGGGAAAGGTTACGAGAATGATAACCATTACACAGACATCAAGTTCCAGTTCTGTGGCATTGAGAATATCCACGTCATGAGGGCCAGTCTACAAAAACTTCTTGATGGTAAGTCAATATTGGGGCCAGTCTACAAAAAATACTGGATGGTAAGTCAATATTGGGGCCAGTCTACAAAAATTACTGGATGGTAAGTCAATATTGGAGCCAGTCTACAAAAACCATTGGACGGTAATAAAATACTGTGCAATAAATCGGTAGGTCAAAGAATATCAAAAAATATTTCAAACTACTGGAAAGTGCATCTGTTGGGAATAAACTACTGCACAGTTTATCAAGTATATGCAAAGGAAAAAAAATAATATTGTGTTAGAATTAATGAGGTATGTTATTAAAAATAAATCACAGGTAGTCATTGTAGGAGGGAGGTTACTTTCTTTTAAATAATCACTGAACGTTAAACAAATGGACAATTTATTCTAAACCTTATATCAACCCTATTGTATAATTTATCTGTCTATTTGTCTTTCAGTGTGTGAGATGAAGAATCCTTCCATGTCAGCATTTCTTCAAGGACTGGAGACAAGCAGCTGGCTCAAACACATCAAGTCTGTTCTCGACACCTCAGTGTTCATAGCAGAGGTAAGTCTGTTCTAGACACCTCATAGCAGAGGTAAGTTTAGACACCTCAGTGTTCATAGCAGAGGTAGGTGTAGACACCTCAGTGTTCATAGCAGAGGTAAGTCTAGACACCTCAGTGTTCATAGCAGAGGTAAGTGTAGTCATGTTAGTTTTCATAACAGAAGTAAGGTAACTCATGATATCACAATGTTCATAGCAGCTAGAGGCTGAGTACATCTAACAATTTTACACTGAACATCTTATATTTTTATTTCTAATTTTTTTCTCTGTGACAACTCTTTGAAAGTTAGCGGAGTTGATTTCTTGATAATTATACTGGAATGTAAATTAGGCAGATTGATGGGTAAAGAGCTAAGGAGGCCTAATATGCATGCAAATCTCGTGCGCATCTATCTCTGATGCTAAAGAGGCCAAATATGCATGTAAATCTTGTGCGGCTGCCTTTGTGTTTGTCGTTAATAGCCGAGGACTATTGAATTGGCATGGGAGTCCTCATGTAATTTAAATCTTTGTCTACATTTTTAACATCTAAATCTACAATTTTAACAATGAAATGGAAATATAAGGACTCACTGTCTAGTTAGCTGAGTAACTCAGGTGACCTATTGCTATCCGTTTTCGTCCATCGTCTTGTGTCGTGCGTCGTGTGTTAACATTTGAACATTTTCAGCTTCTTCTCTGAAACCACTTAACCAATTTCAACCAAATTTGGTATACAGCATCTATGGGTGAAGGAGAACAAAATTGTGAATTTTGTGGTCCCCGCCCCCCTGGGGCCTGAGGGATGGGGCCAAAACCACTAAAATTATTGCAATCTTTAAAAAATTAATATTCTTCTTTACTCCTGGACATCTAGCAGGCAAACTGTTGGCATGAATGTAATGAGCATTGAGTCCTCTACCAAAATTGTGAAATTCATGGCCCCAGGGTCAGGGATTCTAGTGCTAGGGCAGAGCTATATAGATTATATAGTGAAAATGCATGATTTCTTTGAAAATCTTCTTCTCTGCTTCTGGGTATTAAGTAAACTAACCAAGCACATAGTTATGATGAGCATGAGTGCCTCTTCCAAAATTGTGAATTTTATTACCCCAGGGTCAGGGGTTCTGGTGTTAGGGTGGGGCTATATTGGTTATACAGAAAACATGCATTAATTCTTTGAAAATCTTCTTCTCTGCTCCTGGGTATTAAGTA
The DNA here is from genome assembly GCA_003671525.1 of Saccostrea glomerata. Classification (NCBI taxonomy): domain Eukaryota; kingdom Metazoa; phylum Mollusca; class Bivalvia; order Ostreida; family Ostreidae; genus Saccostrea; species Saccostrea glomerata. Next base: position 45,473 of record PRKT01000733.1, read on the forward strand.
AACTAACTAAGTACATAGTTATGATGAGCATGAGTGCCTCTTCCAAAATTGTGAATTTTATGACCCCAGGGTCAGGGGTTCTGGTGTTAGGGCGGAGCTCTATTGGTCATAAAGTGAAAATGCATTAATTCTTTGAAAATCTTCTTCTCTGCTCCTGAGTATTAAATAAACTAACTAAGTACATAATTATGATGATTAAGAGTGCCTCTTCCAAAATTGTGAATTTTGGGGACCCAGGGTCAGGGGTTCTGGTGTTAGGACGCTGCTCTATTGATTATATAGTGAAATTTATTCTTTGAAAATCTTTTCTTTGCTCCTGGGTTTTATGCCAATGATCCAAGTATATATATTTATGATGAAGAAAGGTGCATCTAAGGCAAAATTGTTATTTTTTATCCCCCCCCCCCTCCGTGGGTTGGGGGTGGGAAAGGGTGGTGGGGTACATAGTCTGAAAATGAATTAATGCTCTGAAATCTGCTCTTTGGTAATAACATGATAAATCAACTATTTTATAATAAAATTTTCAAAATTTTGAAATATGTGGCCCTAGGGTCAGTGGTTCCTTTGGGTTGAGGTGCACAACTGGTTATAAAGTGGAAGTGCATTTACTCCGATCTACCTCTGGGTATTAAGTAAATAGAGTAAGCATGCTCAGTCTATAATTATTATAAGCTATGGTGCCTCTTTCAAAATTGTGAATTGCGAATTTCATGGCATCTGGTTTAAAACACAAACCAAATTTAATTTTTTGAAAGTTATTGCACAATACTCAGGTGACCTATAAGGCCCGTGGGCCTCTTGTTAGTATTAGATGCCAGGGACATCAATGATAGTGGGAAACATGGGATAAATTTGTATAATGGGTGAAACCCGTTATGCAAATTATCCCATGTTTCCCACTATAATTGTTGATGCCCTGACATACTATACTTACTAGACAGTGATTCCTTAAATAATCTGAATTTAGTGAAAATTAGAATGAGAGGTATATGTTAGTTAGATATTGTTGAATTAGGGCAGCTAACAAACAACCCAAGTTATATCAAACTTGTTGTTTATTTCAGACTGTGAAGATATTTGTTGTTTATATGTTGTTTATTGGTTGTTTATTTGTTTATTTACTCTTTGTTTATTGGTTGTTTATTTCAGGCAGTGAAGAATGGGCAGAGTGTTCTGGTCCACTGTTCTGATGGCTGGGACAGAACCGCTCAGACCTGCTCCTTGTCCAGTCTGATGCTGGACCCTTACTACAGGACAGCCCAGGGATTCCAGGTAAGTGTTCAAGGACTTATATAATACTGGCTGCTCAGGGTTTGAAGTTAGTGTTATCTGACTAGTCTAATACTAGACACCTGTCACAGGTCAGCCCAATAGTTTCAGATAGATGTTCTCTGACTAATCCAGCTGGCTACCCAGGGTTTTCAATTATGAGTTCTCTGAAAAGTTTAATCATGTTAATATACTGAACCAATATTTGATTCTAACCCAGGCCTAGGGGTTTCAGATATACTAGTTTAATGTTGGACCTTGATTTATAATTGTACAGAATTTTTGAAACTGTTAAGTAAAAATGGATTGTTAATAAGCTTCAATATAGAAATGTATAATTCTCTGTAGGCACTGATAGAGAAGGAGTGGTTGTCGTTCGGCCACAAGTTCACGGACCGCTGCGGTTTCCTGGAGACACCAGACAATAAGGAGACGTCTCCGGTGTTTACACAGTTCGTGGAGGCGGTGTGGCAGCTGATGCAGCAGTACCCGTGTGCATTTCAGTTCAACGAACGATTCCTTCTGACCATCCATGACCATGTATACTCATGTCAGTTTGGAACCTTTATAGGGAACTGTGAAAAAGACAGGCTGGATCTTAGGTAAGTTGTCAGAGTTAGATAGTTTCATTCTTGTACAGGGTTCTACATTGTCTGTTGTACATCCATTTTCTAATTTCTATCTGTCATATATGAATTCAAAGTAAACTTTCAATGAAATTTCTAAAAGAGCATTTAACATAAACATACATTTGTAATTCTAAATCATTATTAATTCACTTTTTATACCCCCAAAAAGCAATTCAACCATGTCATATTTTTTTAAAATTTGAGAGAGGGATAGGGTCAAATATTCATATTGTACTTTAATGTTAAAACAATTTTACAGACCCTGAACCAAGACTTCAGATTTCAAATTACCCTTATACGAAATCATCCTGGTGTACTTAGCAATGAATTTTTGTTTTAATTATCCTTACACTTTGGATCCAGGGGAGATGCCTAGTATGTTCAGGATAGCTGTAATATTTGAGTGAAGGTGAAAACGAATGGTCATCTCAGTTTATTTATATCAAATATTTTGATCAACTTACTGTAATTTTTTCTTCGATGATTTTTGTTATAGATTGAGTGAGAGAACCTATTCCTTGTGGGGTCATATGAAGAAGCACATGTCAGAATTCCTGAATCCTCTCTACAAGAAAGAGTATGAGTTGACTCAACCTACACTATCACCAAATACCAGCTCTCAGAACGTCAAGTAAGTAAAACGGTGACAGCCCCATCCCTCCCCCCCCACACACACACGATCACCCAACACTAGCCCCCCTCCCCCCACACACACTATCACCAAACACCATCTCTCAGAATGTCAAGTAAGTAAAACAGTGTGACCAAACATTAGCTCTCAGTATGTAAAGTAAGTGAAACTGTGATCCACCCCATGCTTTCAGAATGTAAGGTAAGTAATTATAAAAAAAAGTTGACAACCCCTAATCCCCTCCACCCCCCGCCACTGACAACCAACACCAGATCCCAGAACATCAAGTAAAACTGTGACCCAACCTACGATATCACCTAACTTCAGCTCCCAGAATGTCAAGTAAGTAAAACCGTGACCCAACCTATACTATCACCCAACACCAGCTCCCAAAATGTCAAGTAAGTAAAACCGTGACCCAACCTATACTATCACCCAACACCAGCTCCCAGAATGTCAAGTAAGTGAAACCGTCACCCAACCTATACTATCACCCAACACCAGCTCCCAGAATGTCAAGTGAGTAAAACTGTGACCCAAAATAACAATATCACCTAACTCCAGCTCCCAGAATCTAAGCAAGTAAAACGGTGACCCATCCCACAATATCACCTTAAACCAGCTCTCAGAACCCAAGAAAAAGTATTCAAGTTAGTTCTAGAGAGTGAAAAATAATGTGTCTTGTTATATTTTTCAGATTTTGGAAAGGTATGTACCATAGATACGATGTAGGGCTCCATCCCAGAGAACAGATTGCAGACATCCTAAGTGCTGCCAAAGATCACTCATACTCACTAGAGGACCACATCAGTCTACTAGAGAAGGTAAGATCACTCAGACTCACTGGAGGACCACATCAGTCTACTAAAGAAGGTAAGATCACTCAGACTCACTGGAGGACCACATCAATCTACTAGAGAAGGTAAGATCACTCAGACTCACTGGAGGACCACATCAGTCTACTAGAGAAGGTAAGATCACTCAGACTCACTAGAGGACCACATCAGTCTACTAGAGAAGGTAATTAATGGCATAATGAAAGTCTTCTGAAAAAGGTAACCACTGGAATAGAATGGGGAAGATGAAAAATTAATTCACCACAAGCACAGATCTGGTGGGGAGGGGGAGTTAACCACAAGCACAGACCTGGAAAATAGTGAGGGACTCGCAGTTCTCTGGAGACGGTAAGCACAGAGGCCTGAAGGGGGACGAGGATGTTGTGAAATGAAATCAACCTCACCTCACCTATCCTCTTTGTGCCTGCTGGCACGTAGGGCCCTTGGTCAAATTTATTAAATGTGGATTTCGTCAAATTTTCAAGTCATCTATGCATGCAGTGTACAATATTTTGAATGTATTTCTTCAATACAGCTATGTTCAGCCTAGAATTAGAAGAGAATGTTTTAAGTGAATTTTAACTGAATTTATTTTAAGTGAGGCTTTGTTTTTGTAGAGAGTGACACAGATCTGTCAACTGTTGGGGAAATCTGAGGATGTGATACAGAAAAAACTGAATGGCGGATTATCCATGGAGTCCCTGGATAATCTCAAGGAATCCGTGGAGAATTCCGTTACAGAGAAATCCGAGAAAATAACAGTCAACGGAGAATGTGATACCAAACTGGAACAAAACAGCAAATCAAAAGACATCAACGATCTCATCGACCTCAAGAGTGATTGTGAGTCGGGGTTCGATGAGTCCAGTTCCCAGTTGTCTAGATCGGGTCATGGTGACCTAAATACCCAACGGACAGGTATAGAAACTGGTTCCCTTGACTCCAGTATGTGCTCGATGGGGAGGGACCAGCTAAGCTTGGACTTGCTTTTGTTTGAGATGAACAGCGTGGCCATTGATTGGAAATCATTTCGCAATATTCACAACTGTAGCTGTGCATCTCCATTTAATAGTTTTACTAAAAAGGCAAGGCTTATATATATTATTAATTTCCAATATTGATAACTTTAGTTGTAACTATGCTTCTTTAATATTTTTAAAATAGTTTTACAAAAAAGGCAAGGCATATTTTATACTTGATTGTATTTTACAGAGGCAAAGTACAATCAAAATCAGGGATAGGGCTAGAAGTTTCACCCCCAGGCCCTGACCCCACCCCCCAATTCAATTGGATGGAACAATATACTAAAAAATTCCAGAATTTCTTACCAAAATGTATTTCACAGAATTCTGCACAATATTTATGGAGTTATGTCCCTTTGCATACAATTTTATTTTATATTCTGATTTTCAGTGTTTCCTGATAGAGTTAAAACATTTAACCTCTTAAAATACTCGAATATGTAACATACCGATATGATTAACCAGTACAAAGTCCTAGCCCTAATCAATTATATAATTTACAATTCACTGGATCAGATTTCTGCTCTTTGAACTGTAGTTGTCTTGGTGGTATACTCCGATATATGCCAGTAGATTTGTGCTATTGGTGTATACTCTAGTACTGTTGATGGTATAAACTTTTGTTAGTACTTCCTAAATAAATAACAGGATGATCTCAAAAGTCAGCCAGACAAGGATATTGGAGTACTTGTAGACAAAATAAAATCCTATTTATAGAACAGGAAGTAAATATGGCAGACAGAGATTCTGAGCCCGGGAAACAAAATAAACATCGTTGTTGTTATTGGTAAAAGCAGTACTAATTTTAACTCTTCATGTTATGCAGTCACTGTAGTAAAAATAAATATCAGTATGTGTGTACTTTAATTTATTCTAACATGAATTTATAATAAAGATATCAAAAGAGTTTTGTTTTGCCTGAAATTACTGTTTCAGTACATGTATATTCAGCTTGCATACTACCGGTATTTAGTAGCATAGTCATATTAAATACATTCAATTTGATAACTAATTTTTGTGTCATACAGTTTATAGTAGCTTAAATTTTGTATTTTTTTTTTTTTTTTTTTCATTGCTTGTGTTTTTTTTTAGCTGTGATGTGTTGATTTATATTTAATTCTGGTTTTGTATATTCTAGTTCCATTGCCGGAGATGTGGTAGTGTGTTTTGTAGTTTTTTTTTTTTAGCTGTGATGTGTTGATTTAGATTTAATTATAGTTTTGTATTTTTTAGTTCCATTGCTGGAGATGTGGTGAAGTATTCTGTATGCGGTGTATTGCCAAAAATATCCCCCTGCCTGGTCACATGTCACGGCGACCGGTCCCCGTCTGTCGACCGTGCTACAAGGAAATACGTCACTCCCCCTCCATGGAATTCCCCACCAGTCAGATCAGCAGTTGATGACCGTAGAGAACCAGACTTTTAGAGTGCAATGTTATTTATTTTGTAGCTCATTGCTTTGTGTGTGTGTATGTGTGTGAGAGAGAGGAGAGAGAGAGGGAGTGCAGTATTATTTATCATGATGTATCACTCAGGTTATTTTGAAATGTGGAGCATGAAAGTTCTAATAACCCATAAAAACTACAAAGTATGATGATATTAAATTTAAAATATCCCCAACTTTAATGACATTTGTAGAATGTATCATCATGATCATGTGATAAGTCTCCACACACAACTGAATGTGATAGCTTTTGTGTTTATTGCATTATAAACAAATCATTGAGTTTCTTAAGGCCTGAGAATGCCTTATATAGTGATGTAATGTTTAACCTTTTAATAAATAAGATAAATACATTGTTAAGTGGATCATCTTCAGATTACTGGTCAGTATATGAAAGACATTTGGCTAGATCAAGAAAATTTTACAAACTGTCAAAGCAAAAGTTGAGTAGGATTTCAGAAAAAAACAATTATCATAAAAAAAACTTGTAGTTTTAACAGAAGAAAATAGATTAAAGGAAGCATTTTGATTGATTATTGAAGATTCCGTCATATTTCAAAGATTGTGTTTATTGACAGACTGAAAAGTTTTGATGGGGAGACTGAAATACACTGTACTTTATGGAACTAAATAGACCAATGTTTGAGTAGGTATGATATACTCTATGTATATTTTCTCTTGACATTATTATATATCTTTCCTAATTTGCTGTGATTGTGATATTTTCCATAAACCAACTGTTGGAAGAACTGTTGTTCGAGGAAAGGGATGGATACTCTAAACCAACATTTATTTACTTGCCTGAAATATCCAAGTTTTATTTCTTTTATTTGTGGAGCCAATATTTTTCACACATTTAACTTATTATCATAATGTGGCATGTTTCCTCTGACCTATTATTGAGGATGATTGTGATATTAATGAATTTCAAATAAAAATGTCAGGAATTATATTTATTTCTTTGTTCACAGTACAACACTGTAAAATGTCTGACAATGAATTATTGTATGAGTACGAGAGTGTGATCATTTGAGTGTATAGCCCTGTATATTTGTTTTTTTCCTCACTGTTATTCTTTGTTACAAATGAGATGCTTTATAGTAAAGATATCTAATATTATAATTATGTCTGTTGTTTTGTTAAACTGTCGATTGTGTTCATTCTCTATAATACAATGAAACTTGTCTAATCTGATTTGGTGTAATTGAAATCTATATGTGGTGTAAAACTTAAGATTCAAGAAATTCAATTGTTTAAAACATTATCTAATCTGGAACTGTCTAACCAACAAATTCTTTGGTACCAGTCAGTACTAGTGTCAGGAACAGACAGGTTTCACCGTATCTCAATAATCCAAGGGCCCGACTCCTTTGCTCCGATTCCTGAATGGTAAAAATTCAGAAGACCATGCAGATCAGGATTCAAACCCTGGCCCCCTGACCCCTCCAGGAGACAGGTGTATTAACAACAGAGTTATAAACCAGATACTGGCTTCTTGTGGACCAGTTGCCCTGTAAGCTTTAAGAGACTTGGTTATAATCCCAGTTAATGGTACATGTATTAGTCATTTCTCTTTGTATGTCATTAGCCAACACAGTTGCAGACACAGTTCAGGCAGAACCATTTGACTTTTCATACTTGCTACAGAGATGCTAATTAGTCTTGGAAACAAATGGTCAAGGTAAAACTTGGGAATATCAGCTTTTTTACCTTCTCCAGATTCAGGTCATTAAGTAGGTCATCTTTATTCTTTGGAGTAAATGCAGCATCTAAATCCTGAATTGTTACAATAAAGATGCATCATTAAAGCAGAATGAAGAAGTACTTAGAAAGAAAACTGCTCCAAAAACCTTAGTACATGTCTAATATAAGCTCCCCCCTACTTCTGTCCAGTCACATGGGATCATGAAACATCTTCAAGCAAAATCTCGAAGTAATGTATGTACTTGTTTTAGATATCAAACTATCAAGAATTGAATATTATTTTCAACATTGCTTCCCAAAAGTGGAGTTTCTTGATTATCTCTTTGTTGTGTTATGTTATGACATTCCAGTGAATAACAAAAGTAATGGTCAGTCCCTTGACCTGGCTTCTACCTTAAAAAAAGAAGCAAAAAAAAAGAGTGGCATTATTTGTAAGTTTATTTTAAACTACTTTTCACCAGAAGCATTGCATTTCTGATGCTGACTTTTGTGTTGTACAATGGCACACTTAATTTTTCATGTCATTGAATATTAACAGAGAAAAGTAGGTCGGTATCGTAAAAGAATCAATCTTAACAAAGGATATAGATAAACAATTGATATATATGTATATATAGATTGAAAAAAAAAGTCAACAATTATTTTCAAATATTATAAAATAATCACTATCACTATATACAACAAAACATACAACAGAAATTGAAATTCATTGCATTTTAAGTTCATTAAATGTGGTTAGGACAGGTATGGGTGCATACTAGAAATGAGAAGCCATTCCTGCAAAATTGATCTTTGACTTAACCCTATGCATCCAAAATGGTAAATTTTGCATGTAATTAACTGAAAAATAGTTTGACTATGGGAAGGAACAGTGGATTCGAGTTATTCTAGGGAGCTGTGAGTGCTCTTATTTTTGAGTAGGAACTCCAATTTTTGTGTATTTTCTGGAGATGTGGATCTGGTTTTAACTTGCATGGGATAACTCAGGTTACGGAGTGATTTATGAAAAAATGAGCCTCCCATTATTTACTCAAGGAAAGATAGGAGACTCCAGTTAATTTTCTTACTCAGAGAAAATTTTCTTAATTTGGGGAGAAAAGGGAAGCTACTCCCTGTATCTGTGAATCTGGAAAGGTTTTGGATTTTTTCTTTTATTTGGGAGAGAAATAGGTTTATTTTCGAGTGACTCGATGGATCTGTAAAGCCCCTGGTTTTGAGTGATTGTGTAAAAGTATCGGATTTTAGCCATTCTTCATGAAATATATTTTGGGCAACTCTGGATAGCTGTGGGTGACTTGTTTTTTTTTCTAGTTATTTTAGGGAGAAGTTCGGGAGGGGGCTGGGTTTGACAGATTGGAAGTTGGTCCGGTTGGCATATATTATACACTACATTTTATAAAAATAAATGTTTGTGTATAAACTCTTTGAAAAGGCATTAAAGAGTTCATTCACAGCCATCATCAAATGTACACAATAATCAGAATTTATTTATCTTGATTCAGGGTGACTTTGATCTCAATTTCTAACTAAAGTCAACATTCAACCACCTTAAATTAGCATACTTAAGATATAATACATAAATAAGAAACTGCAACTTAAGTAAATAACAATTTGAAACTGCAGAAAATGTATAATACTGCTGGTGGTGTTTGACAATTATAAAGTAACTATGAGCATATGCGTACAAATGAACTCACTGTTAAGACAAACAACTGTACTTTGTACCAGAAAAGACTAGGTAGTCTGGGATAAATCATATAATCCTGACCTCCTATCATTATAAACACTTCTGTGACAGTAAGTTTACTTCATGAATGCAATTCAAATTCAAAATCTTTCTTTCATCCCCGTTTTACATAAATATGACAAGTTGAAAAATTTCATAAATGTTTACTATACATTTAGCAAAAAAAGAATTATTTATCACAATTAACAAAAAAAACCCTAAACATAGTACATTTACTATTTGTAACCAATGAAAACAGAGGGATAAGTGGACAGTTTCTAGTTACCATGACTACCAAACAAAGACTTCTAAATTCACTGAGCAACACGCAGTCTTTGGCTTTAGCAAGTATTTTGTGACAGTTCATCAACTTAGTTTTTGGCATTTTCTAAAACATTATCAAAAACAGTAGTGGCAAGATATAATTAAGTTGTTTTTCAATATTTCTTTTATAAAAAATACAAAATATTTAAAATATTCCTCTGACAACCTGATTGACGTAACTTTCACTCTCTAAATTCATTGATTTCTTTCAAAAATACTCCTAAATTACTAAATGCAAAATTAAGTGAAATCAAAGTTTATACATGTAAAATTGAGTAAGCTATGATTTTAACAAGTATACAGTCATGTATATATCGAATGTGAAGCACTCTTCTAAACAACCATCATAAAACAAGGGTAATCTCTTAATATACACAATCTAACAACCAAACAATACTTCTCACACACCATCATCTCACATCAGGGTTCTCCATGAGCTGTTTTACTGTGTTGCTCCCGACACAGTAAAATTTTCTCCGACACAGTAACGATTCAATTTTCATGCATGCGACACAGTAAAAATATTGCCGACACAGTAAGAGTTGTGATAATTAGAAAATCTAAACACACAAATTCTCTCTAGCTGAAAATTTAAACAAACAATTCTACCGTCTTTCACTTCCAAAAAATATAATACTTTAATTACTAGGGCTTCACCTTGAGTAATCAATCAATTATCCCCTAGACCCTCGCCGGACTTTACGCATGACGGAACAAAGACAAATAGGCCTAAATTGTTTTCACAATTTGATGTACCGGTTAATTGGTAGTTGCAATAAAATACATTGTATTATTTATGAAAAATATTTTAATATGTCTTTCCTATAGAGCCATGGCTCTAGAATTATGTAAGCATTGTAAGTCAAACATAACATCGTACCGAAGTCATTTAATTGATGTAAATAAATTGCCGAAAAATTTGAAATTTCAGCATGTTCAAGGAACTCTTTATGATATTTAACTGTTCTGAAGATCCTTTATTTGTAATGCGGTAACTTGATCAGAATTTCCTCTGCTTTTCAGAACGTTTTTTCCCCTTTAATCAGTATGTACGACCAAACCACTTGTGTAACGAATTAGCGATTTTTAAATAAGTGTGTGTTTGTAATCTTTTGTAATTATAATAAATTTGCGAATTTGTTCGCGAAAATACGGCAAAATATTGTGCTTTGCATAAACTTTGCAACACAGTAAAATCTCAAATGATGGAGAACCTTGTCACATTATACATATATGTAGACTAACAACCATACAAAACTTCTCATATCCATCTTAATATTATTATACATAGTCTAACAACCAAACACTATTTCTCAAACATCATCATCTCATCTTCTATTGTGTGTAGCTGCATATCTTCAAAATGACAACAAAGTAATTACAGGTAAACACAGAAAATTAACAATTTTTACAAACCACTAAGAAAAAAGATCATACATTTGAATCGTTATTATTAATCTGGTCCTACACTTAATGTTGGCAGTTTGATTCTTGGTCATATATTTGACACTTGGGAAATAATTAGAAATGAATGTACTGATGAACTAATTATGGTAATGGACCTCTTACATCGAGACAGATACTATTGTGAATTTAATGTTTATAAATCATCTACTTTGTTGATGGCCATATAACAACCATTAGGTATAATCTGCAAAAACATAAAGGGAGTTAACTCCCAGTACTTCTTCATATTAACATCATCCTTTATGACTTTGTATTGACAATAAAAGCAAAACAGCAATTACTTCCAGTATATTTCCTTATTACAAACATTCTGCAAGATTATTTTCAAATCTGTTCATCAGATTCAATGAGAATTTCCTTAGATTTTAGACAAAATAGCCTTTCTTCATTCATTTAACTTTTGAAAAAAAAAACGGCAACATATCAAATTCATTCTCTTTGAGAAATAACCGATCACAAATCAGATTGCACAATGACATAGACCTCCAACAATAACAAGCTTGTCCTTGGCTAGGAATGAGAAAAATTACCATGTCCCCCGCTTGGCTGGTGTCATTTGTCCCCTTATGTATACCTTACAGCAGTCACCTGACCTCATGCTTCATCATGTTTACGGTCATTCTGTACTTTGGACTTAAGTTCCTGCAGCCCTATTGTCTTGACAAAGTCGATCTCCTTGTACTCTGTGGGTGTACTTTGCCCCGGGGGTGGTGCATTTAGTCGGTGGGTCTCGTGGTCATTATCAGGATTGTCCAGCGCCAAATCTAAGTATTTGAGCTCATTGTCCTGTTTAGGGGCAGGAGGAATATCTTCCCAACCTTTGGATCTCTAGAAAAGAATAGAAAACAAGTCAGTAACTCAGTATATATAAGTACAAGTCAGTAACTCCGGACATACAAGTACAAGTCAGTAACTCAGTATATATAAGTACAAGTCAGTAACTCGGGACTTATAAGTACAAGTCAGTAACTCATCTTGTAAGTACAAGTCAGTAACTCGGGACTTATAAGTACAAGTCAGTAACTCTCATCTTGTAAGTACAAGTCAGTAACTCGGGACTTATAAGTACAAGTCAGTAACTCTCATCTTGTAAGTACAAGTCAGCAACTTGGGACATATAAGTACAAGTCAGTAACTCGGGATACATATTTTTCATAGCGATTCTATTTTATTTTGCAATAAAATATCACACTTTGTGGCTTCCTTTCCTTATTTTCAGTGTACCACATGTCCATTGAGGTGATAAGCAGAAGATGACAGTTATTTTTAGACATTTTAGATGTCACGTCTATAATGACCAACTTCCTAGATGGGCCCCTCCCTCATTAGAGAATCTGTTAACTTCCTCATCACTATCTACACAGGAGGCTGAGAGTATCATTAACTAAATAATTAATTCTCCATATTGTTTTCAAAATGCACTTTCAGTACTTGAATATTATTAATGTTCTAGTGTTTCTGAGAAGAAAAAAAATCCCACATATTCTGATTATAAAATTTGATGTCCATTTGACACAACCCCTACCCCCAGAGGTTAAGACTTCAACTAACTTTATTCTGCACTTCCTGAGGATGAATCCATATTAATGTTCTGTTGTTCTTGAGAAGAAGGTTTGTAATTATTTTTAAGATTTTTGTATACTTCCACTCTTGAATTGCTTATTTTGATCATCTCCCTTGGAAAAAGGCATGTCCTTTCACTTAGAAAAAACTGACTCCCCTTTACCAAAGACTGAGCTGTCTCAAGGAAGGTTAATATTGGCCCAGTGGTTCTAGAGAAGAAAATGGAAATGTGAATGTTTACAATAACTATGACAATACAGAGAATGAAGCCAGATAACAGACAAATGTTGATCAGAAAAGCTTATTCAAGCCTTTGGCTTGGGTATTAGCTTAAACTAACCCAAAACAAACAGAATAACTTCCTAAACAAATCTGTTTTATTAATACAGTAAGATCAAATGCAGTTCATAAAAAAACTTGAAAAGGAAGGTAGAAGAAATGTAAACATCAAAATAAAAGGTGGGGTAAAGAATGCGAAACATGCCAACATGCAACGAGAGAAACTGCTCTAATTTGCTTAAGTTTAATCATAAACAGGAGAAATTACAATATGATAACATTGGTTCACTGTCATCCACAAGTAAACATACACAGTCAGTCAAACCTCCCAAACTCAGTGTGACCAAGATTAACCTAACTGATGTCCCTGAGGTCTGGGGAAGGTGTAATAATGGTGCCCCTCGGAAAAACAATCAGTGTAGGATTGGGGGAGATTACTATACTACTAGGAAATTATTATCCTGATGACTGAGGGATATGACAAACACTATTATTATATAACTAATGTGTATCACTCAATTTTACTGTTGATTTTACGTTATCACGTGACGTCATGATCCGACTTTACGGATCAGCACCCTGTAGTTTTCTGAATCCATATCCCCACTCTCTGAAACTGATGACATAGTACTCAGAAACATGACTTTATTTTTCTTGCGCATTAAAAAGTCCCTTGTTATTATAGTTCTAAAGAGCCGTATCTTGTCTCCTTGAGAGGCGCAGATTCTCCAATCCTTCGGATCAAGTTACTGTTATAATAATATATATAACCACAGGCTTTGGGATAGCTCTTTCATCAAACCTGCGACAGGAACTATTCCCAAAGGGCTTGTAAGAACTATTCCCCTGGTGGTCTACTATCTGGAGGAGAAAAAAATCAGCAGGAAATAGTAGATATCAAGGGAAGTAACTATGCTGTAAGTGGGAGATAATTCGATAGATATCAGGGGGAATAACTATGCTGTCAGTGGGAGATAACTCAATAGATATCAGGGGAAGTAACTATGCTGTCAGTGGGAGATAACTCAATAGATATCAGGGGAAGTAACTATGCTGTCAGTTGGAGATAACTCTATAGATATCAGGGGAAGTAACTATGCTATCAGAGGGGGATAACTCAAGAGATATCAGGGGAAGTAACAATGCTGTCAGAGGGAGATAACTCAATAGATATCAGGGTAAGTAACTATGCTGTCAGAGGGAGATAACTCAATAGATATCAGGGGAAGTAACTATGCTGTCAGAGGGAGATAACTCTATAGATATCAGGGGAAGTAACTATGCTGTCAGTGGGAGATAACTCAATAGATATCAGGGGAAGTAACTATGCTGTCAAAGGGAGATAACTCAATAGATATCAGGAGAAGTAGCTATGCTATCAGTGGGAGATAACTCAATAGATATCAGAGGAAGAAACTATGCTGTCAATGGGAGATAACTCAATAGATATCAGGGGAAGTAACTATGCTGTCAGAGGGAGATAACTCAATAGATATCAGGGGAAGTAACTATGCTGTCAGTGGGAGATAACTCAATAGATATCAGGGGAAGTAACTATGCTGTCAATGGGAGATAACTCAATAGATATCAGGGGGAGTAACTATGCTGTCAGAGGGAGATAACTCAATAGATATCAGGGGAAGTAACTATGCTGTCAGAGGGAGATAACTCAATAGATATCAAGGGAAGTAACTATGCTGTCAGTGGGAGATAACTCAATAGATATCAGGGGTAGTAACTATGCTGTCAGTGGGGGATAACTAAATTCACCAGAGATATTCCTGTCACTATCAGTAAAAAAATTATAATGTTGTTAGAAGGAGGTTGTTTTGCTAAACATATTGTGATCAGTAAGAAATAAATACTGAAGTTAAAGGAAAGTATTCTGTTTGGGTAAGATATTGCAGTCAGTTTGAAATAAATATTGAAGTTAGAGGATGTCTCATTTCATGGTTAGAGAAGATAATTATTTTTTAAGTTATGGAGAGATAAACATGCTAGAATAGGGTATGTAATAATTCTGAGGACAATAACACTCATGCTGCTATAAGAGATGGATGTTGGCATGCCTCTTGTCTGTACCCCACCTGATCTGAACAGTAGTGGGGCATCATGACCTGTTTAGGGTCCACCAGGTAATCATCCTCTTCTGAGCTTGTCTCCATGTCTGGGTGAATCCTCAGGGGGGAGGGCAGGGGTGGGGCTGGCTGGTTCGATCTGTCAAAGAAAAATCGACACTGTTACAGAGCAATGTCAAAGTCATAAAAGAATTTTGGTTAAATTTCTCTGTCATATAAACTTCGGATGATTATAAAATGTATCAAAATACAAATGGTAATGAAATATCAAGTCAAAGTGACATCAAGTATTAACAATATTAATTTTACAGTGCTTATATTACAATCATGTCTCTTTATATAAATCTTGTCTTCAGATTATCTTTGTAACTGAACATTTTTTAAAGATATAACAATCCTACAATGTGTGATGTTAATATAACCTCCAATCATTGAACAATCATTGTGACATTCTTGATTTCCCCTGTTTTGCAGCAGTGGAATAATAAACAATGCATAAGATGCAAGGTATGAACACCATGTGCACAGGTGGACTAATACCAGCTCTCCCTATCCTAACTTCCTCCTCCACTCAAAATAAATGTCATCTGTCTGTCACACCAAATTTTAAAGTATATATTTCCTTGTTTTATTAGTTTTATATTGTTTCTGTACTTTCTGACCAACCTCTCCTATTTTATCAATCTCTGCTATTCTTTTGAACATATCCTTCAAATGTCATAGCAATCAGCATAAAATGTTTAATATGAAGGTTTTGGTACGGTTCTTGATTGTAGGATTTGGGGGGTGGGGGTCGAGGGGGGACATCTCCCATTCCTGGAACACTTGGATGATTTGAAGGAGGGGTATCGTACACATCATCATGTCCTAGCTGGTCCCCACTGTGCGGAGGGTAATCGTAGGAGGGGAGACCAGTTTGTGAGGAGTAGGCTGAGTCTACTTTTTGACTGTCACTACTACTGGAGCGCGGGGAGCTCGGGCTGTGATGTGTCGGGGGAGGAACGTCATAAGTGTCCTGAGCATTATTCTGATCAGGGGTAATAACTCTAGGTGGGGGAACCTTGTATATACTGTCTATCACTCTTTCTAGGCGTTTTGGCGTATCATATGTTGATGGGTGAAACACATCATTGTCTATATCACTGTGACCCTCCTTAACTGGTGGGGGAGGGGCGTGCTCGTCTGGAATACTGTCCACACTCTCCTGTCGGTTTGGGGTTCGTTTTTTCCCTGAGCTGCAGTGTGCCAGAGGGATGTAGTCCTCCTGGGATTCTGGGGGCATCATGAACTCTGGTATTGTGGGCTCTGTGGTGATGGGGGGCACCGCCAGCACTGGTTTGGGTTGGGGGTTGTCTGGAGAAGTGGAGAAACTGGTTCTAGGATTATCTGTGACGGGTGGGGGAATGTCATCAGCTGAATAAAACAAACAATTTATATAGCCTTTAAATTGTTTCTATGAATCTCTGTAACAGGTAGGGGTTATCTTCTGCTAATTTAGAACAGAAAACAATCAAATTATATACCCTGTAAACTGAAATAATATTCCATCAAATGATCAAAATCACAAGTTTTACTTTATACAGGTTTATTTTTCCCTTTATCACTTGAGAACAATTTTGTCCCACTAAAATTCACCCAAAGTTTTGCTTACGCCATTATGCAGGATTTTTAAAAATTTATTTTCCTCATTTTAAATTTGCCCACATGCAACCAGGGCGAAATAAAATAGGGGCAAAGATTTCTCTGCGTACAGTAACAAGTCACAAAAAAAAATTTACTTATTAATTTGTTTGTCTTAAAATTTTGTAAATAAATTGAATTTAGAATGTTTTTTTATGGATATAAATACTATTCACAGTAAACATGGTTAATTGAAATTAATCAACACAGCAGATAAACAAATAAACTAAATGAGATCTTACTTGTGGGATTTTCTTCTGGCTTTAATCCACACACACTACACAAATTGCGCACCCACGTGGTCATTTGTTCCTCTGTGTCAGTTGCCAGGAAATAAGTCCGCTCTTTATTCTTGTGGAAGGTCTTGATTGCGAGCAGGAAAGGGTAAAGTTCAAGGTCGAGAGACTCGATGATTTGTTCACAGTGTTCAAGGTCTATGACTCCTTTCAGCCGTTTACAGTTTTCATCGCTGTAGTAGTTCAAAACGTACTGGTGAGGCAGACTACCTTGTGGAAGGTCTTGATTGCGAGCAGGAAAGGGTAAAGTTCAAGGTCGAGAGACTCGATGATTTGTTCACAGTGTTCAAGGTCTATGACTCCTTTCAGCCGTTTACAGTTTTCATCGCTGTAGTAGTTCAAAACGTACTGGTGAGGCAGACTACCCTCGGGCTTGAACAAAACAAAGAACCTCTTCTTCCATCGCTGTCAAATGAGAAACAAACAATTCAATATTGGACTGCATGTTATTATAATCTTCAGCAGGAGACATTTTAATATCTGCTCCCACTTTGTCCCATCGACTGCATGAATAATTCACTCTAAAGCTGTATATTTCAAATACCAAGCATGAATATTTGATGAAAAGTATTTTGGCTTTCTTTCATTTGCATAAATTGTCATTCAGCGAAACACTTCAGAGGCACTGTTATTAATTAATATAATCTTAAGTGAATACACAAAACCACACTAACTCATGACCATCTGATGAGACCCCAGGTTAGAGTTACGACCTAATGCAGCAGTGTGTCTGTAACCAGATTCTGAGTCACTTAGACTCTTCAAGCCTGTTTAGTAATTAGCCTTCTATGTCTGGGGTGTATGTCCCGTAAATTAAGGATATCTCAACTTCTGAGGAAAAAGTAAGAATATCTCGACAAACAATTAGAAAGATCCCAGTCTTTAGTGATGACTCAGATTATCGGGGTCTGCAGAATGTTTCCTTTCCTCCCTGGCTTACTAGGACATCACAAAGATGAAACAATTAGTCATAAACGAGACAATTAAAGCAAATAAAATTACACAGAAATGAACAACACAAAATACAGCCTTTAGGTTAATTGAAACACTGAAAACTGTAATGAGATCTACAAACTCACAATTGTATCAAGAAACTTCACTAAAAACAATACAGAGTGATACACATGATCAGTAACATTATGCAGTGTCACACACTGGCCGTCCCACTTCTATAATATCCCAGACACGTCTGTCTTTACTAAATCTTGATAGAAATTTTAAAATGACTGTCAGCTGTAATCCCTGCTAATTAATTCATCCAAAATGCTAATTATTCAAGCCCTCTATGTAAAATCTTTAAAATATTCTTCAAGAAAAGCGAGAATTGACCGATGGATTTCAGTACTTGTCATGGTAAAATTTTCCAACACGGATCTAGAAGCTGGGCTTGTTCTGAAAAAAAAAACTATTTCTAACTCTAGATATTTATAAAGACACATACTTGTACAACGTATCATAACAGTGACAACATCTGCCAAAAATAAAAGTTGATGAAGCCGATTGATCACCCTGTGAACTTCAGAGCGTTTAACGTTAGGGTCCTCCCATTATTTATATGCTCTTATGTTTACCTCCCCATGTTTACCTGTACTTCGTGAATAAGCATAGCAGTCCATCTTCCCCGCGTAATGTCAAATTATAATCCACCTCGCCACAAGAAACTACTAGTCGAGAGTATTTCTTACAATGTCATTTAGAAGCACCTCAGACAAAAGGCCCTGACATCTGACATATTAATTCTTTACAATAAAATGATCAACATGATGACAGTAAAACCTGACTGTACACTGAATGGCAGCACTAGATATATAGAGAGCAGACTGTGTATGCACATCTCTGTGATGAACAAAGAGAAGCTGTGAGATAAAAATATCACATTCCTGCTATAATTAGGAGGCTTCTGTTTTGTCAGCTTGTCCCTGAGAAATCTAGAGCCACGCGCTCGTCATCTTCAAGAGATCCCTTTTTTTTTCCTGAGGAATTTACAAAATTTTATTAAATACAAACAATTTAACCTCCATACAGCCACAACTAAACACAGATTCTTTACCTACATTGGAATGGCCATATTGTACCACTCTAATTACGTACAGAACAGCTGAGCAGTACATTTAACATTTTGGACAAATGTTCCTGACACACAATAGATGGTGGGAGAGAGACCCCATAATGAAGTCATCTCTACTCATTATCCTTATTAACAGTAATGGACCTCCATGTGAATGATATCATTATCCATATTTATGTAGATAATTGAATATCGTGACAGTCAGGTCTGCCTGTATCCTAATCAGCATCCTCTCCATCAATATAATTACTACCCACCTCCCTCAGACAGTCTCTGACCAAATTTTAAATCTTAATTTATCACATGTCCATTCCAATGGAGGTTAGAGAGCATTCACACCCAATTGTTATCTATAGATCCCTTCACTCCAATAGAGGGTTTAAATCAGGACAATTGGTGATAAAAAGTAACTCTAAACTCACACCAAAGAAACATCATGGATATATATAATTTTTAAAACAAGTTACAAAATCTAAATACATGTACCTATATGACCTTAACCTTAAGAGACATGACCTTCACCCTAGGCCACCTACAGGACATTAATCCCAATCACCTTACTGACCTTTCCCCCAGAACCTGAACTTTAACCTTTCACTTGACTGACACCCTGTTCTTAATCAGGTCCAGTACATGGCGAGTTTAACTGACATCTCAATGTTAGCAACAAAGTGGTACAGATTTCTCATATCAAGCTCCAGCCATTAAAATGTCAGTTTTAAATTAAGAAATTTTGACAATAAATGTAAATCATTTGTACTTGTTACATAATGCATAAACAGAAAGATAAATTGTTTCATTATAAACATTAAGAATGATCTGCCAGTGAACAAAGGGGATATTAAACATAGATATAACATCATACTGACCTGGGAGAAAGCCGAGGTGACAAATATTACAACAGTCGAATTTCAAACTTTGATCTGGACAAAGTGGTGCCAACTTCAGCAATGGATAAACATTGTTCTATTGGATCTTATGATATCCCCCCACCCAAACTTACATACTATGAAAGACCCAAAGGAACCTTAGCAAACGGGGATGTAAAGGGTGTGTCCCCCAATAGTGTTCCCCCTCCCCCACAGAGGTGTTCAGCCGGTATGTCTCACAGCTATATAAACGCAGGCAAAGGATACGTTCAACCCCGCGTAGACGGTGAAAACAATTACCTCCCCATGGAGGGAAACAGGTCAAGGAATAATTCAGACAGTGTGTACCACGATATGTCTGGGGGTCATGACCCCTACCTGGATATGACCCCAGGTCACCATGATGTGTATGATAAGCCCCCAGCAAGACCCCCCAGGGTGTCTCCTAGACCATCCACTAATCAAGGTAGGATAACAATATTTTAATGATGTAAAGTAAACTATAGATCAGTTATAGAATAGAACAGCGCTAAGAAAAGAAAGCAGGAGATTATTTGTCATTCATGAAGACAACATGTTTTGAACTTTATATTAGTGGTTTAACAACAGAATCCCATGGATATGAAATAGATGTCTAAATTTCAGTCATCTCTCAAATGCTTATTTTTGTTATGAATTCAAGTTCAAAATTTGTTTAAAGACTGTTGATGCTGGTTTTGAACATGCTGAAGGGAAATATAAGAAAAGTATGTATTTTGACTTGCATCTCTAAAACGGTTTATGATCCATGGGTTTAACTCACTCCTCCAAAAGACACACAGGTTTACAACTATCAAGCATATAAAATAATGTTAAATCAGGGGGGACATTCTATGAAATATATGATATGTTTTAATAATGGACATATTGAAGAAGAATAATTTTTTTATTGTAATGATCCCACATCAAACAAAACTAAGCCTGTTGAAGCAGTGATTCATGTTGCATCAATGCATTTAGAATTTCTTAAATTTGCTACAAATTGCAGATGTTACAAATATTGAGAAACCTTATTGCTGGGGAAGAATTTATAAAAAGATATAAACCTTTCATTCAAGTTCAGCTACGAGAAGTGGCATCCTTAATTATGTAGACATAAGCCACAAATCATTTCATATGTCGCACTGTTGATCTTTTTGATTGAGTTTAAAAATAGCTTCAGATAAACTATATTTATTAAGGGGTCTCCTGCCAAAAACCATCTGATCAAATTACAGATCTTAATAGTTCACTTAAGTCAAAGATTCAAGTGAGGTTTTCTTAGGAAGTTTGTATGTTGTCTGTCTTTACAGACATTGTTTTCTTCCCATAAACCACTTGGCCAAAGTCAACTTATGGCATGAAACATCCTATGGTTTAGGGTATTCAAAAAAAAAAAATCTTCAAAAATAACCTTCTCCTCAGGAGCAACAAAGCCATGATAATTGGAATCATCCCAAGGTAGTCATGTTAAAGCTGATTTTAATTTGTTAATTTAAAGTTAATTGATTCTCAGGGGTGGGGTGGGGTTGGCTTTTTACATAGGAATTTATTATAAAAAAAAATTTGATTGATTTTCATTAGCAAATCCATGGGTTATTAAGTTTTATTTGTATAGGAGGAACAGCAGGGCCAAAGTGACTCGGGTGAGCATGGTGACCCATTGGCATCAGATTTTATGTAAGCAGCAGGGTATCCTTAGAAATAGAAAGTTAGAATTATCAAATGAGCAATCTATATAGTCAGCTGCTGTTTTCGGAGATTTATGATCAGAAAAAATATTTAGCGAACATGGTCTCATGTGACAGATTTCTAATATTGGGACAGCGAAAATAGACTTGAGACTATTATACCTCGAATTATATTAAATCCTAGCCTGGGGGGGACTTCCCTCATAATATAACATCAGTACATCACAAACTACTAGAACATGTAGAAATTGATGAGATTGCGAAATGCACTCATATTACATGTATTACAGCTGCTATCTATGTATATACAGTCGTACACATTTCAGCATGTTCAAAATTGATCTTAGTACATGGTGTATAAATGTCATCAACCATCAACATTGATGTTCATTGCGGGCAGATTCTTTAGCTGAATTCTAAGATTTGCAAGGAATTTGAATAACAGTTTAACATGTTTAATAGTATGCACTTTATTTGTAGAATTCTTGGAAGTTGGCATTTGCATCTGCAATGGCCTATGAAATGAATTTCCAGAAATGATGATGCTTTTTTTATTGAATTAAAATTTGAACCTTTATTTACAGAACAAGACACGTACTCTATATTTAGCACATCACGGACCCGCAGTTTTAAACGCCACCCAAGTTCCAGTAGCTCACAGGGCACGCTAGAGAAAAGGTTTGTCACAAAGGGCAGAAAAACTGACAGGCGGCAGGAACACTGTGTGAACAACAAACTCACTAAAACGAACTGTAAACATTAGGTCATCCTTAGGTCAAAAGTGCTGAAGATTTCCCTGGGAAAGAAATTTTATCAATTGGCTTTATTTAATATTGTTAGATGATAATTATTATTTGGTTCAATATGATGCGATGATGTGTGGTAGACATGTAGACGTGCCCTGTTACAAATGTTAGGAATTTTGACCTTACTCCAACACACCTCTCAGGGGTTTAGACCCACCTTGTTGATGAGACCAGTTCAGGACACAGACGAATCAGTAATTAATGAATTTATGAAGGGTGATATGTATCTGATATATAAATACATGTTGTCACTGGAGCCCTAAAGAACAGGTCTGATCGGCAAACATGTTCAAAGTTTCGTGAAAATAATAGGAGCCATTTTTAATGATATCCAAATAATTGTAAATTAAGGACTTGAAACAGACAGCCTGACAAAATGGTCTGATGAACATGATGAAGATTAAATTATTTAACCAGTTATCTTGCCATGCCAGAGGTCTAGGTGTATACTCTGATAGAAAAAAAATATTGGCGAAAAAAGTTTTAAAGCCAAAACAATCTCTAGTTTCTCAAGCACCTGAGTCATTGGCCAAAGGCTGTGACATCTTTAGCTATTCCAGCTATTGACCAGAACTTATACGTGTTATACAATCTGTCTACTGTCAAAAGGTCTGTATGTTTGTTTGTAATTAAAAAAAAATGACTCTATGTAATTAAAAAAAAAACTGACTTAGAGTATGCCCATATTAACATTAACAATGGATGTTATAGGATGATGAAGGGAAATAACCAAGAGTGTGCCCATATGATGAGGGTGGTTATAAGGAAGTAAAGGGAAATAACTAAGCCTTGTTCACACAGAGTTCTAGCCCTTGTCAAGTCTTCTGTCCATTTATCAAGGGAGGTTATTCACTCTCTAAACTTACATTTCAGATGATGGGGACACTACTCCTACAAATTCTAGGTACAATTTACACAAGATATTGGCATTATGTGCACTCTGCAGGTTTCTGGAATTGAAGCTAATATTAATTCTGTTTCTATATAAAACAACCCTGTTCTTAATCATTCACTCTTGAAAGTTAAAATTATTTTTTCTGCAGTGCAGTGACTTACTTTGGACATGCACCAAGGGATGCAATACATGGAAATTTTCAGATTCTTCTATCAGCTCCTATAATTCTTAGTAAATCAATATCTTGATAGATAAAACTAATGACCAATACTTTCAGTTTTGTAATTGAGAAGCATGAAAACTAAATTTATGAATTACATCCTAAACATGTGGAATCAAGTTCCTATGATATGGCATGGATTATTCAGATTGTTCAGTATGCTATTAAACATTTTATGCTGATTGCTATGACATTTGAAGGATATGTTCAAAAGAATAGCAGAGATTGATAAAATAGGAGAGGTTGGTCAGAAAGTACAGAAACAATATAAAACTAATAAAACAAGGAAATATATACTTTAAAATTTGGTGTGACAGGCAGATGACATTTATTTTGAGTGGAGGAGGAAGTTAGGATAGGGAGAGCTGGTATTAGTCCACCTGTGCACATGGTGTTCATACCTTGCATCTTATGCATTAGTGTATAAAGATGTTACAGAGCCGTCATGCTATAGGACACCAGAAATCCATAAAGGTCTAATCTGAGGGACACACAGGACTGAGAGCTTCATAGATAAGTAGCTGACAGGACAATTACCCCCCTCCCCTATCTCAGACACCTTCATAGCCCTCAGACTGAAGTAACCTAACACGATACACAGCCATACACTATAGGAGCTCACACACACAAAGAACCAATTACTTCTGAAATACAAACTGTCAGGCGTCTGGAATTCAAACTATGTTTGTCAACATCTCTTAGCGTGAAGATGGGTTATTTTTAGACTAACAAATGCCCCTAATTCACTTTCACTTTCGAGGTGAGTGGGATGAAGTGGGGGTGGAGTTATGCACTTTCAGGATAGGGGTGGAGTAAGGTGGAGTAATTCACTTCACCATTCAGGATGTAAAGATCCCTTTCAGAAGACAGTCAATGAAACGAGACTGCCATTAAATGTGTGAGAACCGAGAAGGAGAGAACAGGAAAACCCTGAGTTGTCCATTAGTAGATATGATAGTGACATTTTATTTCTTCCTTCTCCTGTGACAAGATGAGATTTCCCTCTAGATATAAATCAAGTGGTAGATCAGGGGCCATAGATCAGGGCACTTAGGTCAAACACCAGATACTTTGTGCTGGGTATCAGAATGGCTTAACACTTCCCTGCTTTAGACCTAATGACAGATAATGTCCATACATCAATAAATCAGTAAATTTCCTAACCTCCAACAATAAATTAACTAAATATGGTAAATTTTTACCTATTATGAACCAGAAAGATCGTAAGTACCTCAGAACCCCTGCCCAGTGTAATCAATGATTGATCCAAAACTGATTAGAGTTCCACAAATTATTTTCTCTAAGTATTCAATCAGACAAACATCTTACCTGACTGTGGCGTATTATTCCTAATAATTACACAGGTATAAAATAACTGACGGAGCAGGTATCATAACTAGCGGGGTCCTGAGTGATGGGGGGTCAGACCGCGGAGTGTGACTGACAATAGACGAACCTTAGTTCTGTGGCCAACACGGAAGACAGGTGCTGAGGACCCGTCATGCCTGAATGATTTCTTCACACCACTAACATTAACGTAAGACAAAAAAATATATATCCACTCATTAACGTCAGCAAATGGACAGAAATTTCCTCAAGAAACAATCAGTAACTTCAGATCTCTCAATGTTTGTAAACAAAATCACAGCTTGTTTACAATGCTGAAAATAAATCCATTTTTAGAAAACAACCAACTCAGGATAAGCAGGGGGAATTGAACCACAAACAAGGAAAGGAATTGACGCTACCGCTGGATCAGTACATGTAACTGTTTTATTCTTAACCTCAACCACAGATGTGCAAGTTATTGACGTTCTGTACTCCGTGAAAATTAAAATTAGAAATGTTAATAATTTATTAATCATTATATGAACTATTAAATAACTGTTTTAAAATCATGAGTACTTATTGTGAAATCAATATGACCTGTCAATAATTCCAATTATACATAGAAAACTTCTAAGAAGGGTAATTTGCAATTTAAATATCCATTATATCACTGCTTCAAAAATGTTTACAATTTTGATGACTTCAAAATACTGTAAACCAACTTTTATTCGCGACAACTTTATTTCGCGATTTACAAGGGATAAACTAGTTAGCGAAGATTAATTTTCGCGATCAAGCCTTTTTGGATCTGTTGTTTATAGACACATACACTTTAAGGACCGGTTCGCGGCGAGAAATATTCGCGATGACGAGGCTCTAGCGAACTTCGCGAAAATTTCTCGCAGGCGAATAAAAGTTGGTTTACAGTAAATAAAATTTTCAAAAATTATCATCACTTAAATGATTTCCAAGAAATCAGCCGCTGCTCCTTTGTTATCAGAAATGACAACATTTTATAATTTTTCCTGTACTTTAAGATTTATTTGTCAGTATGTCAAATGCAAGGAGAAGAGTTGCAGTGACAATTAGAATATAAATGATGAAGACATATATATCAAATAGCCACGAACTGTCATAGTATATCATGTGATTGACAGTACGGCTGTCTAGTTCATACCAAGAGACGAATTTAAGTTAATATGCATAATTTTTTTCCCAGTCATGCACGGAATGTGTGAATTCATATTTCTCTAAATTCTTGTTTCTAAACAAACAAAGAAATTAAGTTTGTAAATCAAAAATAAAACTTTTCATGCACTTTACATTCTTGAAACAAGGAAAGAAGTTTTGCAATAAATTTATAAAGAATAAAACCAAAATAATCATGCTAATCAAAAGTTCCCTTTAGTCAAAATAAACAAAACGCAATAAACATGCACACCAGGACATTCCTAAGAAAAGACCAAAGTACTAACAATCAAAATGACTGATGGAAGTTGTGCATATTAAATACTTAGTTACAGTTATGAGAGGTCTGTTAATAAAGATTAACGTCAAAGTAAATAGGGTTCCATCAGTCATCCAAGTTAGAGAAACTGAAAGTTGAAAATGAAAGTAAACCAAATACACGATACACTTACTGTTGTGTCCATCACATCGGGAGAGAACTGGCAAAATAAAACACATCATAAACATTAACACATAACACCAAACTTACTTCTACGAATATACGTCTTCACTCCAAAGGGGCTCAACAGAGAGTAAATTATGAAACAAACATTTATTTTCATCCTGCTTTAAAATGAAGCTTTCAAAACAAGAAGAGGTTTTGAGGCAGATGTTCTAATGTCAATCAGCAGGTTAAGTTTTGTGATAGGACTTGAATGGAGAGAAGGTTTGTACACCAGGTGATGTCTTACGGAGGATAAACACGACACAAAAGCTGTGTTTATCCAGGTATATCACTGACAGATTGCAGGCGTGGTATCGGGACTTCATCAGACCGGGCTATAGAGACTTCGCCAGGGTTACCCCCGACAGGTGACAATCGACTCACAGCTGACGGCCCCCGCCCCTTAAGGTACGAGTCAACACACTGTCCCCGTACTCTATATATAGACACAATGTTAAATTCCTTAATGTTAATGTCCCTCAAAACTGATGTACGTCATAAAAAAAAAAAATTCTGTAATTCTTTGCAATGAATTCAATGTTGATTTTTAAATTTAATTACTTATTTTTCTTAAATAATTTTATTCATAATAATTATCATTTCAAACATATACATGTACATATAACCTCTGCTGATTTATAATTAAATTCATGGTAAAACATTTAATACAAGTTGTCCCCCTTTGTACACTTTGCTATAATTATCAAATGTCAAAGAACAGAACACGGTACACTCAACCCTTTTCCTCTAGTCAAATGAAATTGTCATCAATAAATTTATACCCAGTTATTAACAATATCTGTTTTCCTAATTCAAATTTGTTTTATTAAATTTTTTTCATAGTATTAAATGCCTACAAAGTGTCCCTAAATGCAGTATTTCCCAGAGATCTGCTCCCATTCAACATGATTATAAAAATAAATTGTTAAACAATATCCTTACAGACATGTTATAAATACTATAAAGTTGATGTGTCCTACTTCTAACAGACTGTTAACTGTGTCAGATTCAGTGACTGGTAGAGATGACTTAGATCGGATCTGAGTCATATTGTGGATTAAGGAAGTATCCCAGTAGTAAATTTATCTCCGAGACTCGTCAACATTTTCTGAAAACAGTTCCTTACCATTTATAAAATAGTATTAGCTGATAGTAGAGCATTAATGATTTCGCCTTCAATATAAACTAATTTACTAAATATACATACTGGTATTGAACAAAACACGCAGCACATTAAAGGCTTTTACGGTCATCTAAATGTAAAAAGGGAAGTTTCAACCTAACAACATTAGAAGTTCTAGCTTATACAATTAAAAAGACTTTTACGGTCAAACCCCATTTTATCAATGGCACCAAGAAAAAAACTGTGAAATGCCTGAGGATTTGAGATTTTTGGGGTAAAATTATAAATACTTAATATATAAGAAAATTTTATATATTAAACTTAAATCTATCATGTTAAAAGACTTTATAATTAAATATATAAAACCAAAGAAACAATAACCACCTGAAGGGTTTATGGTATCTGTAATCAATGGTAATATTCATTTGTATCTGTAATCAATGGTAATATTCATTTGTACTAAGTATAAGTCAAGACATTTTCCAAATAGTTTAAAGGCCTATATATATATATATCAATATCAGATTTAGATTAATCAGTACATAGTACGCATTCCTCTAAATTTATCAAGTGGAACATTAAATCATAAACCCTAATCCTAGATATACCACTCAAATCCTCAGGTTACATGTTTAGTAAGCAGACCCATTCCTGATCAGGGTTTTGGTAAAACATAACATGGGAGTTAATTAACTATTAAAGTCTTTGCTGTTGACCCATGATTTGATGATGATCTTATATTTACTATATACTCTGTTATGATCTGTGTGCTTTATATTGAATTTGAAATTTAACAGATTTCTTTTAAAGCAAGTTTTTATAGACATATTTTATACATATATAAATATTTTTTTCTATGAATATATTTTATAATTAAACTTTATTAAAGATATATTGTTTTTTTTTTTGGTTTGTTTGTTTGTTAGTTATGGAAAATAAAAGCGAGATAAATTTTTGATTTTTTAAACACACATATATTTTTTCATTGTTTAATTAATTAAACATGCAACCACAGGGGACAGTAACATACTATATTTGATTTTACATAATCATGATAATCACTATGTAAATTATATACAAAGAGAGTGATTGTGTAAATCAGATATAGTATGTCACTGGCCCCTGTGTATGCAACTTACATTCTAGGGATAACTGTATTTTTCTTTCTTTATATAAAATTCAGGAATAAGACAGACAATTTGGTAGTGTTCAGTTACTCAATGTGACACTACATAATTATTATAATAAGTGCAATTCTAAACAGGAGATATTAATTAGAAAATTAATCATTCTAGACAATTCTGTATTCCTAAATACAGCACTACTGTACAGTGAAATTAAATTTCGTGCACTTTTAATCAGTGTATATTAATTTGAAAATTGTGTTAATACTTTGACAGTTCAAAATTGCACGAAGGAATTAAATAGTCCTACTAATGCACTATTTGCTATCATGACAGTTAACTCACGATTTATAAAACTGATGACTACTCTAGAGCAATAAGCAATTACTAGTGCATTGTGAAAAACTGCGCTTGACATTTATTATTTCATGCACTGATAAATATGTACTGTAGAAGAAAATTATATGGACTGGTCAATCCCACTAAGAGTTTTGTTTGTAAATTGTTTATTAACATCCTTCTTGAAAATTTTTCACTCCTAAGGAGACTCCACTATTTGCCAGTGGTGTCCTATAGCCCTACACTCATGGCCATGCCCATTGAGCAAGGAGGGATCTTTTTCATGCTTTAACACCTACTGTGACATGGATCCTCGGGTTAAATGGTCTCATCCGAAGGACCAGTCTCCCTGTCCTACTTGGGGATTCGAACCAGTGATGCAAGGATCAACTCCTTACATCACATTGACAAGTCTAGTGCAGACGCTCTAACCACTGCACCATGCAGCAACTCACACAGAGCTGAGAATTAAACATACTATGCCGAAATAGTGCACGGCTTTATTTATTGAAGAAAATTCTTCTATGCACAAGCCGGGGATCGAACTCACGATCATCAGATAGATTGTCAGTCCGATGCCTTATCGATTACGCCACAGAGACGATCACTGATTGTTAGAATTTTATTAAATATATAATCTTAATTTATACAATTGACACAAGAAGGAGAAAATAGAAAAATATTATTTGAAAACAGTTATATTTTTCTAAGGAACCTTATATTAATGTGTACAACAAAGTTTCAAACTAATTACATACAGATCGTTAGATGAACTGATTTCATAGGGTCATTAAAACGCTTTTTATATGACGCTTGATTGAAGGATGTAAAAGAAAATTATCAATGAGAATCGACGTCTGCAAACAAATAAGTCTTACTAACAAAACAGAAAATAAAGATGAGTTGCTTTGGGACAGAAAATC
>PRKT01000733.1:82552-114889 GCA_003671525.1 Saccostrea glomerata
AAAATCTTCTTCTCAAGAACCACTGGGCCAGAAAAGCTGAAACTTATGTGGAAGGATCCTGGGCTAGTGTAGATTCTAAATTGTTCAAATCATGACCCCCGGGGGAAGGGCGGGGCCACAATTGGGAATCAAAGTTTTACATAAGAATATATAGGAAAAATCTTTGAAAATCTTCTTCTCAAAAACCACTGGGCCATAAAAGCTGAAACTTATGTGAAAGCATCCTGGGCTTGTGTAGATTCTAAATTGTTCAAATCATGACCCCTGGGGGAAGGGCGGGGCCACAATTGGGAATCAAAGTTTTAAATAGGAATATATAGGAAAAATCTTTGAAAATCTTCTTCTCAAGAACCACTGGGCCAGAAAAGCTAAAACTTATGTGGAAGCATGCTGGGGTAGTGTAGATTCTAAATTGTTCATATCTTGACCCCCGGGGGAAGGGCATGGCCACAATGGTGAATCAAAGTTTTACATAGAAATATATAGGAAAAATCTTATAAAATCTTCTTCTCAAGAACCACTGGGCCAGAAAAGCTAAAGCTTACGTGGAAGCATCCTGGGGTAGTGTAGATTCTAAATTGTTCAAATCATGACCCCCAGGGGAAGGGTGGGGCCACAATGGGGAATCAAAGTTTTACATAGGAATATATAGGAAAAATCTTTGAAAATCTTCTTCTCAAGAACCACTTGGCCAGAGAAGCTGAAACTTATTGGAAGCATCCTGGGGTAGTGTAGATTTTAAATTGTTCAAATCATGACCTCTGGGGGAAGGGAGGGGCCACAATGGGGAATCAAAGTTTTACATAGAAATATATAGGAAAAATCTTTGATCTTCTTCTTAAGAACCACTGTGCCAGAAAATTTGAAAGTTATGTGCACATGGAAGGATTCTGGGGTAGTGTAGATTTCAAAATTTCTAAATTATGATCAGTGGGGTAGGGTGGTGATGTATTATGTATTACAAGGAGGAAATCTGGTAAAGAACAGAATGGTCAAAGCTTCTCAGGTGAGCGATGTGGCCCATGGGCATCTTGTTTTAACTTGTGTTACAGAGTGCCATGACACTATATCATAAAACTGAGCCATAAATGGCATTACTTTGATGCACCCTTGAAAAATAAAATATAAAAAAATGATTTGATATATATTTGTTCCACATGCCCTTAATTATAAACTAAATTTCAAACACTTGAATTGCCAAGCTCTACTCTCACTTCCTTAATCAATGTCTGGAGAATGTTTTTTCGATCAAGTAATTGAGGCTTTTAGAATTTTGATAGTTGAAATGATATCTATTGTGTTTCAAAATTCAAATTTGAGGTTTGTAATTCATTACTTAAGATGCATTTTATTTGAATTAAAATTCTAAAAACTCAAAATCTGAAAATGCGAAAGATTTTTTTTTGTGCTTCAAAATTAATTAATTTGCATGTTTGTGACAGTATCAATTAGTTTAAATTCCTAAAAATCTAAAAGCTTTAAAAGTTTAAATTAGAAGTTTGGAGTGAAGTCTGTCATGTTTTTATTTAACAAAAATATTTCTGAATTTTAGAATTTTTCTGTACAAACTCAGAGTTTGATCATGTTGATGTACAGAAATTATTTTGGAAATTGGAATTTTCACCATTTCATTTTCAAGTATTAGATAAACTAAAATTTTAGAACAAGGTTTTAAATTAAAAAAAAAAAAAGGTAAATATTTTATCTTAAAAATCAAATTTATGATACAAAATCAGCCTTTTACTAAGCATTTTCAATATCAAAATGTTATGTTTAGAGAAGGACCCCCATCCCATACTACACAAGCATCAAATTATATCCTATTTAAGATATTTAACAATTTACAGATGTATGGACAAAGTGGTGTATTGTGTTCCATGACTGAGTGGTTGATCGCTGTGGAATTTTTGAAGTCATGGGTTTGATTCCTTTTTGACTTTCCATTTGAATAAGGCTGTAATATTTTTTGTATTCGGCCAATAAATCAATAAAACATATGAGGGATTTAGTGGAAGGTGTAGTGTTAATCAGCTTTAATCAGGTACCTTTAAATTTGCCACCTTAAAGCTTCATTGGCCATCAATATACCACTACCTTGTTGTTAACAGTCCACTGGGTACTGCACTCAAAACAATGAGTCACTCTCTCTCTTGTCAGTAACTCGATCGCCCTGCCCCTAGTCAGTAGTCTGATGCCCCCAGTCCGTAGTATAATATCTGTGGAATTTATCTTTTTGTAACACACGACGCACGACGCACGACGGACGACGACGGACGAAAACGGATAGCAATAGGTCACCTGAGTTTACTCAGGTGACCTAAAAATCTAAATTAAGTTCAATTCTCCACTTACCAAAATCATGATTGCTAGGAAGATAATCTTATTAGAAAATATTCCTAAAGCGGTTGCCATGGTTTAGCCACTGCCAGCAGTGTACATGCATATAGGAAATAAATAAAAAAAAAACACAATGCTTTAAACACATTGTTTATGGTAAAATGTATTTCATTCAACTTAAAACTTTCAAGTTTATTATTTGAGTAATGACAATGTGTGAGAGTACTTGAAAATTTGTGTTTTCCAAGTACATGAAAAACTATGGAAAATACATTTATTTTCCTGTTTAACCTTTTTCATAACAAAATTAAAACTTACTATTGCAACAACCATTTCCACAGGATTTGTAATCTGTAGCTCAAACCTTTTTACGTAAAGTCACGGTATCTACCTTGTTTCTATTTTCTCTTTCAAGTACCTGGGAATGCATTCCTGCTTTTCATTTGACAGTGCAATGTTTTAACATCCAATAGAAATCGACGTTACATGCACGGATTATTTCCGGAAACTACTTAGAAGCCATTATTTTAAGTTTGGCAGAAAAACAACAAAATTTATACACTTCCTGTATCTTCTTGAAAAAGATGAATTCGTGAAACTGTTTGTTGGTCGGATATATGGTTTCTTTTGGAGCAATGTGGCGAGGATGACTTTTTGATTGGGCGAGGTAGAGAGAACGTAAGCATGAATAAGATCGCAAACGTTGTGTATTCGGGATGGATGGTCAAATCCCCTCCGGAGAAGAAATTTCGCCTGACTGGGGCGTGGAAAATTTTCCGAGCTGTAAGCATATAGCTAGATCTTATACATTTTATTTCATTTGTCATTTAATTTGTTTATTTTGATATAGAACTATTTTGACTGTACATAGTGATTTTGACAGAGCTCGGAGAACTGAAATATTCAGACATTAGGTCAGATGTGGCCAGTAGTGTTACAGAAGTGACACTGTTTACTTTTAATGCAATATCTGTATCTTAAAATATGGTATTGATATTAATGCCAATTGTTCACAGACAAATAAAAATGTGGGTAAATTCACTTAAAGAGACTCAACTGACCAAAACAATGCACTTTGGATTTGACAGCAAGGAAATATTTTTAATTAAAAGGGGGGAAATACCAGTAAGCATCAATGAGTGTTAGCATGATTTAGGAAATATAACGTGGAAAATTCCTAAAATAGGATTTCTGACAGTGGAACAGAATGCTAGCATTAAATGGAGAGCGCATTGCAATTTTTTGAACTTCAACACTGTTTAATAACATGCTAATTTATAACAATCATTGCTGGATGCAAAAAAGATATTAAAAGAATAAAAAATGACACGTCTAGTCCTTTAACACATTGATTACATAATAAATATAAGCATTCAAGTGCACTGCTTTGCATGCATGTAAATGGTTACAACTATAAAATAGCTTAGTTAGACTGAGGATGTAGGTATGCATATGTATATGTTTTTGGTTCATTTAGTGCAATCATTACATCACTTGTACATTTCTAACATAAGTAGCTATACTCATCCTTCACACATCCACCAGTCAGTCCAGTGTCACCCACTTAAAGCAAGGTGTAGGAATTATACATGTTATACAATTCAATTCAATTTATTCACTCAAAACCACGTAAATGGTACATGAGGTACAAAAACATATAAAACATATATACATATAATACAGTGGGTCAAGCAGAAGGTGATAATTAAGGAGAACAGACAATACTATTAATTTTAGAAATAAATGTACATAATTGTTTCAAAGAATCAACATCATTTTGGCACAATTTCACAAAACTTGATGATATTTGGATTAGAGCAAAATTTTTGTTTCAAATAAACTTTTCTTAATTGGTTTAAAGCACCACATTCTAAAATATAATGATACTCATCTCCTATCTGGTTACTACTGCATAAGCTACAAACTCTTTCATTTCTCTGAGTACCATTCCATCTCCCTGTTTCAATTGGGAGGTGGTAATTTGTGGTTCTAAACTTAACAAAAGTTTTTCTAAATTTAAATGATAACTGTTACATGTGAAACTGGATAGTCAATTACCAGTGTCTCCAACTCAAAGCAATATGTAGAAAATTGAAATTATACAGCATGTTACATGTGAAAGTGGATGGTCAATTATCATGTCTTTTTCACTTGTCACCAAACCTATGGAATTATAGATATTCAACTTTATAACAAACGTGATATCAGCATTTACTAATGCCATTCATTGCCTCCATTTAACTTAATACAACCCCTTATTTTCTTTCAACACTGATGAATGTAGTGAATTAGTTGAGACTTGTCTTTACGTGCTTTTTACTGCAGTTCTACTGGTCCTCTTATATACAATAATTTCAGTGTCAATTTAAGAAATGTTGACATACTGACTTTACAGAGTTAAAGGCCAAGGAATTCAACCTTGATGTGCATTAATCTGTAATATGGCGACCTATGCAAATTCGATTATTCATTTTAAAGCTGTTTTTCCTAAGCTTTATATTGTTGGAAATAAGCAGCACTTTAAATTCACTCATTTTAAATTGTCAATTTTCTTGGCTAACAATGAAGGAGTAATATTTCTTGAGAGGTTCATACTTCACTGTGCAGGCTGCAAAATGTCACGTAGTGGCTGTTTTAGCCAGTGAAACAATAATTTTAAAAAATATTTTTTAAAAATGTATTGATAGAACAAATAAATATCAACCATTGTGGACATCACAGTTAATGCATCTATTGTGAATTAAACAAATTGTCATTTTGAAGCATTATAAGTGGAAAATAAAACAACTTCCCCACTTAATGTCATTGCTGAAGAAAACTGTGACAGATGATTATGATGTGAATAGGAGAAATTGATTGTTATAGTATTAAAGAACAACTTGAAGGGAAAGGAATTAGTTAAGAGGTTCATGACAATTTTCTCTATATTTAGATCAAATTAACACAGCATTTTAACACAGAATTCTAAAATTTAGCCTTGAGATTTGACATTTCTAATAATTAAGACTTTAGTTTAATAGTATGATTCCCCACTTAGTTTAATAGTATGATTCAACTGTAAATTTGATATTTTATCAATAACCTTGTTCTAGGAATATTTCAGAATGCATAGCTATTTAAGATTTTCTTTTCTTGGGGGGGGGGGGGTTAGTTTGTATAAAAAAGAACTCTTTACTCCTGTATCATTTTCAAGAACTTATTAAATTGTTGAAAGACTTTAATCAGTGTAATGCATCGAATCATGGTATCATTTTACGGCACTAAACCATTGTCTGGTATAATATCATCAGTGCACTAAACCATTGTCTTGATACAATATCAAACAGTACACCAAACCATTGTCTGGTATAATATCATCAGTGCACTAAACCATTTCTTGATACAATATCAAACAGTACACTAAACCATTGTCTGGTATAATATCAAAAAGTGCACTAAACCATTGTCTGATATAATATCAAACAGTGCACTTAACCATTGTCAGATACAATATCAAACAGTACACTAAACCATTGTCTGGTATAATATCAAACAGTGCACTAAACCATTGTCTTGATACAATATCAAACAGTACACTAAACCATTGTCTGGTATAATACTAGTATCAAACAGTGCACTAAACCATTGTCTTGATACAGTATCAAACAGTACACTAAACCATTGTCTGGTATAATTTCAAACAGTGCACTAAACCATTGTCTGATATAATATCAAACAGTGCACTTTACCATTGTCAGGTATAATATCAAACAGTACACTAAACCATTGTTTAGATACAATATCAAACAGTGCACTAAACCATTGTCAGGTATAATATCAAACAGTGCACTAAACCATTGTCTTGATACAATATCAAACAGTACACTAAACCATTGTCTGGTATGATATCAAACAGTGCATTAAATCATTGTCTGGTATAATATCAAACAGTGCATTAAATCATTGTCTGGTATAATATCAAACAGTGCACTAAACCATTGCCTTGTACAATATCAAACAGTACACTAAACCATTGTCTAGTATAATATCAAACAGTACACTAAACCATTGTCTTGATACAATATCAGGCAGTACACCAAACCATTGTCTGGTATAATATCAAACAGTACACTAAACCATTGTCTTGTATAATATCAAACAGTACACCAAACCATTGTCTGGTATAATATCAAACAGTACACTTAACCATTGTCTGGTATAATATCAAACAATATTATATAAAGAGATTATTTTCGTAATTTTCATTGGCTGAAAGTACATCACGTGACATTCCCCCTTTTGCGATAGCGACGCTAAAGCGCGTCCTTGTGGGAGAATGACAGGTAAATTCCTTTGTTTATTTTCATTGACATCATTATTATGCACCTGAACAGGTAATTAGGCTTCACCTGAGATGTGTATTGTGAGCTGTTGTGTATTGTATAGTCAGGTGTGCATTATTTCAGGCTTGTCAGGAGTTGTATTGCAAAAAGGCATCCTATAATAGATATAAAGAATTATTGACAAATGCACTTACAATGACATGGTAATCTCTGAATTAATTAAAATTTAATGA
Organism: Saccostrea glomerata; assembly: GCA_003671525.1. Taxonomy (NCBI): domain Eukaryota; kingdom Metazoa; phylum Mollusca; class Bivalvia; order Ostreida; family Ostreidae; genus Saccostrea; species Saccostrea glomerata. Next base: position 89,445 of record PRKT01000733.1, read on the forward strand.
GTCTTCAACAGAAGTTGACCTCAGTGAATTTCACACGGTATATGTTCACAGAGAGGTTCATTGTTTGTGTTTCAATAATGGGGATGGACAAACATTTGTTTTTGCTTTATAAATGCTCTAGTTTGTTTATATAGGTAATTGTTTGGGGTGTAAAATGGACATTATCACAAGAACTGGAATGTAAATTTTAGCATTGCCTCAGGGATCCCTCTATCTACACATGTATTGTGATGCTTGAAGTAAGTAGTGGCATTGTCTTATCTCACCTGTATCATATAGAACAGGTAGACACAGGTAGGCTGGGAATTTCCTGTAAACCTGTGAGAGATTTCTACCTGGATAACATGCCTAACATATCCATGTCTAGATGAAATCTCATAGGGTCTGGAATTTCAAGGTACATTTAACTATTTATATATGTATATACATGTACATGTATGATGTAATGCTGCATCAAAATCTTTATTCTATAAATATCTCCTGTCCGATAAGTGATGACCAGACTAATGGAAATGACTTAAAATCCTTTCTTTTCTGAATACAAAGCAACCTAGGTAATGATTTTGACCCACAAAAAGTTTTCTGATTAACATATTTGAGAATGTTCCATCACTACTTAGAAAGTATGAGATTTCTAGATTTTTTAAGATCATGCCATTTTTTAAATAACTGTTAATCAAAAGAATTTTTGCTGACTGTCAGTTTGAAATGTTATCATTATTGCTGTCCCTATTCAGCTGTACAGAGTTGTGAAATCTGATGACGGATTCCTATCTGGGGGCCATCACAATTGGGAGGTGCTCCGTTGATCCCCTTTGTTTTTCGTTACCTATCTGTTTTATCTTCTGTGGACACCTGATTGTTTTTTTTTTCGGCCCAGAGTCGATACACACCTGTACGCGTCCCTTAGAATACCTACCACATACAGCATTAAAACAATCCAATCTACGATCACCCGCGATTCCCTGCTAACCAGGGACGCCTGTTTTGATGTGTACAAGGTCCAGTGGTTAGCATTGATTAGCTTTTATATTCCCATATAATTTCTAACCACAAAAAAATCGGGTGAAGGTAGAAATCACCCGACTTGAATAGAACTTAAACCCCTCACACATCTAAAAACTGTGTGGTATTTGTTAATATATTCAGATTTACAACATAAACCCCTAAAAGAATTTTTTTAATGATTGATTGCGGGCATGGATTAACAGTTTGTCTAAGTCCTGATCAGAACAATCGGAGAAATCTCAGTGGCTTTAAACGAGTGATGGCCCTGCACCGAGTGGCAGTCTACTAAACAGGTATGATGTGTTTATGTGGGATTGATGATGTGCAGGACTTTGTGTGAGTGTTATCTGTCTCTCTCGGTCCCCTTTGATGGAGATGACCCATCACTGCCTGCCCAGACTTCGTTAGTCATTATCATTTGTTATTCCCGTGCCACTGGTTTGGGTTTCCGCCTTTGTCCACTCAGTTTAAGGGGACAGACAGACAGGTGCATAGTTAAGCGCTGTTATGACATTCCAATCTCAGTTTGTTCAACATTGTATCTGAATTTAGTCCACAGTGACATGGGATATTACAGTGTGTGTGTCCTGAATAATCCATACATCACAACATATTTTATATAAGAGGCTCAAGGACTTGGACAATGGTTTATTTTCAGTTAGCAAAAATTTAAAATTGTGGTTCTGGATTTATGAAGTTTTCTATTTGAAGTTCAAACTCAGGAGTGATAATGCTCAAAGACTTTTAAAGGAAAAAGGCCTGTTCAAAATTTTTCCTTTCTTATATTTTTTCACGATTTAAAATATACATAATTCATATTTTTTTAAAAATGTGATGGCATTTTATTTGAATCTAATGAATCAGTTTTAGTGATTTTGGATTTTTACATAATACAGGTTTGTATTTGAATTAAAGTAGATGTTTTAAAAAAACTGAAAAATAATTGATTGTTAAATTTATTCCAGAAGATATCGGAGGGTGATGGAGTGAGGTAGGAATGCATGAACCAATGGAAGTAGATGGGAGTTGGCCGTGTAGCCATTGTACCCTCACCAACAGTGAGCTCACAAACGTCTGCCAGGCGTGCGGAACGGAACAAACCCCTACCGTGTTTAACATCAAGGATACCATTGACAGAAGCAAAGGAGCCATCCCCAAAACAAAGGTCAGGAGGTCAAAGCCACTGACAACCAGACCGGCTCCCCTGGGAGGGCCGGGAACCAGCACGCAGCAACCGATTCTGGTGGACAGCGACGATGTGGTCGACGATGTATGGAAATGTGGAAACTGTAACATGAAAAACTCTGGGAAAGTGGAGAACTGTATCAGCTGTAACGAGAATAAATTCAAAGAAGTCATAATGATTAATGATGATGATGAATATGTTGTTAGATACAACCACTGTAAGCCAGATAGTGATGATAAAGTAGAAACTGGTGGCTCAGACCAAAGCAGGGATAAAACAAAGGCTGTGATTGGTCAGAAAAGTGAAGACATTTGGCATTGTCACAGGTGTACTCTAAAAAATCCAAAAGAGAATAAAAACTGTGAAGTGTGTCAGTGTCCACAGGAAATAAGGTTACCCACTCTGGATTCTGTGTCCGAGTTCGATGCGGCGAAAGTGGAGTACCCCACCACCAGTAAACGTGGAGAACCAGATGGGATGGAGTGTGATATTGAGACAGGTGGCGCCACCGCAAGTTCACCACAACCAAAACCCAAACCTGGAGGAAACCCAACCCAAAGAAATAAACTCCACCACCCACGGGCTAAGTCAGATCCTGTGTTTATAGAGGATGGCGTAGAGTGGACTTGCCCTTTGTGTAGTTTTGCTTGTAACCCAAGCTGGAGTCCTAAGTGTACTAAATGTCAGAAGGGACAGGTCCCAGGGGGTGTTCCTGGAGCTAACCCGAGAGTTAAAACTCCAGGGGAAAAATTCCCTGCAATCAACAAGCAGCATTCCCCTCTTAAAAAGGCTCATTCTTCTCCAAGACAATCGCCTGATTCTGGTGATCGCGCAGAGAAAACGGACAAAAGGTTCTGGGTGTGTAATCGCTGCACGTTTCATAATCTTGTGACGGAGCGATCTTGTACGATGTGCGGGGGTCGTAGATCTACGTCAGAACTGGACACTAAGAACTACTGGAGCTGTGGGAAGTGTACGCTACATAATCCAATCAACAGTGCTCTGTGTGCAGCTTGTGGATTTAAAAGGGAGGCTTCAAACTCGGAGCCAAAGGAAATCAGAAGAAAGACACCAGTGTCTGAATCAAAAGTACCAAGGACTTCTAAATCTGCAGATAAGCAGGAATCAGACAGGAAAGTCAGAGAGGATGGTGCTAAAACTTCACCCGACAGTACTACTAACAGTAAAACAGGGAATAGCTTGGAGAACAATAAAGTTAAAGGAAAGGAGCTGGAAAAAGAAAAGACACCGAAATCTTCACAGCAGAAGGAAAAGACCCCAAAGTCATCGCTGGAGAAAAACAAAACTCCCAAGTCATCGCTAGAAAAAAATAAGGACAAAGAAAAGGGAAATAAGAGTCTAGAGAAGGAAAAATCCAGTAAAAGTTTAGAAAAAGCCAAAAACAAAAGTCTAGAGAAGAATAACAAGAGTTTAGAGAAAGATAAACTGTGGTCTTGTTCACAATGTACATACAAAAATCCACTGAAAATGGCAGACTGTCAGATGTGTGGCAGTGAAAAATCCCACAGGAAACACTTTGATCCAAATCTCATCACTCTTCTAAGACAACCAAGCTCCCTGATGGAGGATATCCGAAAAATTGAGGAAAACGAGGCCCTGGAACTATGGCAACACATCAGTTTGTTCTGTAGACAGGTAGGTGTCTAGTAACACATCAGTTTGTTCTGTAGACAGGTGACTAGTAACACATCACTTTGTTCTGTAGACAGGTGACTAGTAACACATCACTTTGTTCTGTAGACATGTAGATGTCTAGTAACACATCAGTTTGTTCTGTAGACAGGTGACTAGTAACACATCACTTTGTTCTGTAGACAGGTAGGTGTCTAGTAACACATCAGTTTGTTCTGTAGACAGGTGACTAGTAACACATCAGTTTGTTCTGTAGACATGTGACTAGTAACACATCACTTTGTTCTGTAGACATGTAGATGTCTAGTAACACATCAGTTTGTTCTGTAGACAGGTGACTAGTAACACATCACTTTGTTCTGTAGACAGGTGACTAGTAACACATCACTTTATTCTGTAGACAGGTAGGTGTCTAGTAACACATCACTTTGTTCTGTAGACAGGTGTCTAGTAACACACCACTTTGTTCTGTAGACAGGTGTCTAGTAACACATCAGTTTGTTCTGTAGACAGGTGACTAGTAACGCATCACTTTGTCCTGTAGACTGGTAAATTACAGTTGAAAATGTTTTGAAGACATAACTACTCAACAATTGGTCAGCCATGAATTGACATACCCAATAATACAAACAGTATTATTCTTATAGTTAATAAGAATATATGTACATATTTTTGGTATTGTAGGAATTGTGAATTATTAATAGTGACACATGTAGAAATTATGTGAGTTTTTAGTATTGTTTAATTTGATTGTACCAAAGTGCCAAACTACTCTAAAGTCATAAATGATCTCCCATAACCATGTTAAACAGAGTGCATGGCTATTTTCTGAGTGAAAATTATGGAGAGTGTAATTGTATAAATGAATGTTCTCAGTCGGTGACAGATGCAATCAATGTTAAAATTAATAAACCCTGAAAATTAACAACTTAGAAAACCGGAGAGCAGTATTTGTAGGCATGCTAATTAGATGATGTGTTAAATTTTGAGCACTCATTGCATAATTTGTATAGTTTGTTTAAAAATGTATTAAAGCTTACATTTATATGTTAGCATTTAAAAAGTTTATGCCACTGATTGATGTATTTTAGTAAGAAGAAAGAGATTGTATACAATGCTAAATAAAGCATCCATTAGCAGACTCCTAAGGTTTTTTAAAATCTGTTCAAACAGTATAATCAGAACTAGATATTCTAGAAATTAACAATGCATCTATATATTCCTGTATAAATTACTTAACAAATCAACACTCTGTCATTTATCTTGTCAAAATGGCAGCATACCATGATTGCTGTCCACTTAAAAATTAAAAAGGCAGAAAATCAGAGCATAGAACAAATACCCTTGAGAGTTGAGAGAATACTGACTTGTTTTTGCAGGTTAAGCAAACTAAATCTGTAATTGAGGACCATTAAGGTTGACAGTTACTCTTGTTTGGGTAATGATCGCATTATTTCTACTTCAACAAGACTGGCGTTTTAAGCCGTAGGAGTGGTGCGTGTTAGGATAAAATTGTCTTGACTTTTCAGAAGAGTGATCATAACTTAAATTTCTCAATGAATTTGTACAATTTATGCCCGATGATCAAAGAGAAAATAATTTCCTAAGTATTTTGATTTTTGATGCATCTGTCATTTTCTCCTATCTACGTTATAGATTTAATTATTGGGAGTAGACATTTATAACCAGAAGACAAGCATTCCTTAACATTTAAGCTGAAATGATAAAAAAAAAAATGTGAGATTTTATTTATTTACAACATGTACAACATATTTATATTTGTTCACATATGAAGCAGCATGAAAAAAAATTACATTTTGAAGGTTGAATGCTTAAACATGTTAAAGCTATAAAATTTTCCCCTGATATACAGGTATATACATGTATGAATCTAGCTTTCTGAAAGATTCATTATTGAGTTAATGATATCCATGTTCATAAAAGGAAGGAATTCTTACCAACATACCATGCATACAGAAAATCTGTTATCTACCGTACTTGCAGCATGAAACTTATCACATAGAAAATGTATTGACAATTCTAATATACACGTCAATTGTTAAAAATGTCAACTGATATAAAATGATAATTGGACTGAACCACAACTAGTCATTATGTTTGCTAAATGTTACTGTCGATAAAGGCTACCTGGGATGAAATATAACCATCTGTAGCCATTCACTGAAATCTCTCTAAGTATGATACAGATATAATCTCTATTGTCCCATTATCAACAAAGTAAATTCACATGTAATTGATATTTACTATAAGTCATTCATACCCTTGGGAAATATTAAAATGGAATGTTTATATGGCAAACAAACACAGAAAATTTGCTTTATTAGGTATGATAATCATTTAAACTTCAAAAAGTCATTATTGTACTGAAACATAGCCATATAATATCCCAATTGATTAGATTTTATATGGAATATACTAGATGAGAAAGGCATTAAAATATGTCTAGCTTTCAATAACAAGATCTTTAAAAACTGATGCTTTGTTTATAATAAATATTATTGAATTTTTTGGCAGCTATTCTTTTATTGTATCATTGAAAGGTAGCTTCAGATTTTTTATTTATTTTTTTTTTTTGCTTCCCTTAGTAGATTTAAGTAGGAAAGATGTGGATACATTATGTTTTTCAAACTTTTGTTTAAAATTTTTGACTTTGAATTAAAAAAGGACAACAACAGAAATTATTCTATTTTAATATTTTATGTTCTATAAAGAATTTTAGACAATGAAGTTTTCATCCGAAGCTCATGTGTTTATATATCTATTCATATGAACAAAACACCAGAAACACTAAATATATATCTATACATATGTAGATTCTATGAGAAACACTCTGAGTAAACCTATACTATCTATAATTCAGCACAACGACCATTTTGTGGACGATTCCTTTCCTCCCATTCCAACTTCTGTCTTTATCAATGAGGACAAACCCTTCACAAAGACCCCCATACAATGGCTAAGACCGACGGAAATCGCCACATCTCAACGGGGAGACGAGAAGGTCAAATGGGCAGTGTGTAGGACACCTCTACCAGACGACATCTCTCAGGGACTTCTGGGAAACTGCTGGTTAGTACAGAGTCACTGATTGGTCATTTATCTCTCAGGGACTTATGAGAAACTGCTTTAAAGCACACATTCACTTATTGGTTATTTACATGTATCTCTCGGGGACTTCTGGGAAACTGCTGGTTAGTACAGAGTCTCTGATTGGTTATTTATCTGTCAGGGACTTCTTGGAATCTGTTGTACAAATTCACTGATTGGTTATTTATCTCTTAAAGGCTTTTGGTTAATTGCTCATTAATACAGAATCACTGATTGGTTATTTATATCTCAGGGATGTCTGGTTTTTACAGAGTCAGTGATTGGCAGAGACATCAATGAGCAACAAATAATTAGTGGTTGATAACTGATTTCATCCATTGCTTATAAACATTTTTTCTTTTATTCAGGTTTCTGAGTGCCTTAGCAGTCTTGGCGGAGCGTCCTGAACTGGTAGAGAACATCATTCTGACTAAGGACTACTGTCCACAAGGGGCCTACCAAGTCCGTCTGTGTAAGGACGGGAAATGGCAGATTGTCCTGATTGATGACCTGTTACCATGTGACCACCACAAACGACTGGTCTTCTCTCAGGTCAGGGACTGTATGGAATTTATAGGAATCAAGCTCTCCTTAAATCAGCTAGCTTACTATTTCAATGATTTATTTAAAAGTGTTAACGTTTTTTGTTATGTTAATTTAGAAGCATCATCATTATTTTTAATTACGAGGGTTGTTTGGAAATTATTGAGACAATTACATTTACTCCATAAAGGCCGGAGACAATTTCATGAAAATTCATCAACATTTTAAAAATAACAATTTTATGCAAAATTTCTAATTCCTATCATAATTAGATAAGTTTCGATGAAATAATAAACATGCATATGTCTATCAACCCGGAGCAGCATCGCTACGTCATTTAACGTCACGTCAGTTGGAGATGTTTTCGCATGAAGAGTGATCGGGAAGTGTTAAATACTTGTTCTTCTTTGTTATTACATATAACATTACAAAAATCAAACAGTCTCTTTTCTTAAACTATTCTTTAAAAATGTATGCTGTTGCTACACCGGTGAACAATTTTCAGAATCGTGCAGTGCCGAATTATGCAATGCTGGTTTAATACTGTAAGGATATTAATACCGTACTTAATAACTCATGGTCGTCCAAAGCTCTGGTTAAATTAATTGTAAAAAAAAAAACCTATACCAATGAAATAACAAACTATAACACATTATATTTTTCGCGTTGTTATTGTTTTAGCAGGTCGTTCAGTCTGGAAAAGAGTTCTACATTACGCTACACAAAATTTTAGGTATGCTGGCTGCTCCGCCCTTCACGTCAAAATCCATTTTGTCGTTGTTAGAAGATTTCTCTACCGTGCTTAATTTTGTTTTATGATCTCCGTATTTCTGATCAAAATTCTATCAAAGTTGTACAACATGAATTTGAAATAAAGCTGAAAAAGTATACACTTAAACTGAATTATTTTCGCTCTTATTATGGATCCACGAAGAGTTAGAATGTTGGTGTTGCACATATTCAATATCTGATTTCGTGACTGCTCCGGGTACCCCTACTATTGACGCATTTATATACCATTTAAGGGAAAATATTTAATATTTGTAAAATATCTCTTGCTTTTATTAATTCTTAGTGTATGTCAAACGTATATGTAAATCTTCACCGAAAAAGTTCATTAGAAAGCAAAATATCCACAATGTCTCAATAATTTTCGAACAGCCCTCGTATTGTTAATAATTTATCTAGAAAGAATTCTTTGTACCATATAGTTTCCCAGAATCCGATATGTCATTGATTTATGCATTTTCTATGTTGTTTTTTTTGTGGCAGATGACCAGTCATTTATTTTGTTAAATATCATTATGTTTATGCATGTACTTGTAGGCCAAGAGAAGACAACTGTGGGTCCCTCTAATAGAGAAAGCTATGGCTAAGTTACATGGCAGCTATGAGAGTCTGGTAGCAGGGAAGTGTATAGAGGGTCTGGCTACCTTAACAGGTGCCCCCTGTGACAACATAGAGCTTCAGCGTAAGCATCAAAGACTAAGAATAAAACATTTTTTTCATAAAGCCTTAAATGATCTTCAGATTTCTGAAAAAAAGCACTTTTATAACCATTGCTTTTTAGGACTGTAGATGTGCCTTGTGTAATTTTGAGATTTTCATTCTAGCTGGACCACAGAAAGAAGACATAGATCCTAATTTAATCTGGGCCAAACTTCTCAGCTGTAGGGAGTCAGGGTAGGTTCTGTACTTTAATCAAGGGAAAACCTCTCAACTGAGGAAATCAGGATATTTTTTCTACAATGTTCTTTTTATAGGGTTAATGTAATTCTTCCAAAGAAAACTCTTCAAGTTTTTCTCTTTTGTAAAGGCTTCTTCCTCCTTTCAACTGTTTAAATCCTCTCTCAAAAGAACTTGTAGATCTGTTTTATATCCTATTTCTGAAAGGTTTGTTCATGAAAGCTGATGGAAATATTCCCATCATGAAATAATCCTCTGGAGTTTAATCAGGATACTTTCAGTACTTTGATTATGATTTATTTATAGATTTCTGATGGGGGCTTCCTGTGGGGGAGGTAACATGAAGACAGAGGACAAAGTTTACGAGGAGAAAGGACTGCGACCTCGACATGCCTACTCCATTCTGGATGTCAAGGACATTGACGGAAATAGGTACAGTCACAAAAGTCAACAAAAATGTAGTTGTAGTTTTCTTTCAAATAGGAATGAAGGGTAAACATTTAGTTTTAAATAATGTAACTACTATGAATAAAAATAAGTATAATACTCTTGGCTATCATTTATTTGTCCACAAAGAAATGTTTACATTTGCTGGTGACATAATTTTTTTCCTATATTTATAAGTCAGATGAAAACTCATTTTTGTAGTTGAGTTTTTGTAATCTATGTTTTCTGATCCTGTACAGGTTGTTAAGGTTACGTAATCCTTGGGGGAGGTTTTCCTGGAATGGGGATTGGAGTGACAACTCGACCAAGTGGGCCAACATTAGCAGCCGGGCCAAGCAAGATCTGATGTTGTACGGGCACACATCAGGCGTCTTCTGGATATCACTGGAAGATGTTCTCAAGTACGATACAAAACTCTTCTCTCTTCTAATCTCTTTTTGTTTTACAGTTTGAGTGCATGAGTTTCTTGATTAAATATTTTAAAATGTTGTATCACTCTTATTCATGCAATTACATGTGGATTCTAATGCAATTGTTTTGTAAAACACATTTTGATTGGCTAATGCACTGATGTTTGAAGCAGTAAAACAAGCATTAATGAGCATGAAAGCTTTTTCATTGTGACGTCATAATAGAATGACGGAAAAACACAATGCTCCGTGACGTATTTCATGTAACAAAATTCAACAAAAGCAAACATCCATTTTATCGGCTCCGCTTACACGTTGCTGGTAAAACTCAGTTTGCAACCATTAAATCAGCATTAACGGTCGCAAACACCAAATTAGAAGATAGTTATTTGTTAAATACAAGCTCCCCCTCCTTATACATTTTAGTAAAATTTGAAATTTCTTGTCATTTGCTCCTTAATATAACTTTAATTTTTCCTATTTTTAAAACCAAAAGGTAGCATATTAGTCTTATTGAAAATTTCTGCATGTATTTTTTTGTTTAAATTTTAGCTCACCTCAACGAAGTTGGGGGAGCTTATGTAATACCCTCGGCGTCGGTGTCAGCGTCGGCGTCCCAGGTTAAGTTTTTTGGAGCAGTTTTCTTTTTAAGTACTTCTATGTCCTATATTGATTAGACATGCATGGAAGATGCTTCTAGTGTGTTTCATTGTACCAGTCAAAGTTTCAGATGCTGCAATTTCAGCAAAGGAATGACAAGGTTAATGATTTTGGAGCAGGTTAACATTTTTGGTGAAGGTTTCATTTCCAAGTAACTATAAGCCCTATGTTGACCAAACTTGCATGGATGATACATCTAAAAATGCATACTATCAGGCTTGCTTCGGATGCTGAATCTGACCTACATTTTTTCCCATTGAGTGAACAGGTTAAAGTTTTTGGTGCAGGTTGATCCTGTACAGGTTGTTAAGGTTACGTAATCCTTGGGGGAGGTTTTCCTGGAATGGGGATTGGAGTGACAACTCGACCAAGTGGGCCAACATTAGCAGCCGGGCCAAGCAAGATCTGATGTTGTACGGGCACACATCAGGCGTCTTCTGGATATCACTGGAAGATGTTCTCAAGTACGATACAAAACTCTTCTCTCTTCTAATCTCTTTTTGTTTTACAGTTTGAGTGCATGAGTTTCTTGATTAAATATTTTAAAATGTTGTATCACTCTTATTCATGCAATTACATGTGGATTCTAATGCAATTGTTTTGTAAAACACATTTTGATTGGCTAATGCACTGATGTTTGAAGCAGTAAAACAAGCATTAATGAGCATAAAAGCTTTTTCATTGTGACGTCATAACAGAATGATGGAAAAACACAATGCTCCGTGACGTATTTCATGTAACAAAATTCAACAAAATAAGACATAAACAACAAACAAAATGCATGGATTGCATTAGAATGGGAATAACTAATCTTCTAATTTGGTATTTGCGATCGCTAATGCTGATTTAACGGTCGCAAACATCCATTTTATCTGCTCCGCTTACACGTTGCTGGTAAAACTCAGTTTGCAACCATTAAATCAGCATTAAAGGTCGCAAACACCAAATTAGAAGATAGTTATTCGTTAAATACAAGCTCCCCCTCCTTGTACATTTTAGTAAAATTTGAAATTTCTTGTCATTTGCTCCTTAATATAACTTTAATTTTTCCTATTTTTAAAACCAAAAGGTAGCATATTAGTCTTATTAAAATTTCTGCATGTATTTTTTTGTTTAATTTTTAGCTCACCTCAACGAAGTTGGGGGAGCTTATGTAATACCCTCGGCGTCGGCGTCCCAGGTTAAGTTTTTAGGAGCAGTTTTCTTTTAAGTACTTCTATGTCCTATATTGATTAGACATGCATGGAAGATGCTTCTAGTGTGTTTCATTGTACCAGTCAAAGTTTCAGATGCTGCAATTTCAGCAAAGGAATGACCAGGTTAATGATTTTGGAGCAGGTTAACATTTTTGGTGAAGGTTTCATTTCCAAGTAACTATAAGCCCTATGTTGACCAAACTTGCATGGATGATACATCTAAAAATGCATACTATCAGGCTTGCTTCGAATGCTGAATCTGACCTACATTTTGTGGTTGAGTGAACAGGTTAAAGTTTTTGGTGCATGATTCATTTCCAAGTAACTATGACTTCTTTAATGACCAAACTTGCATGGATGATACATCTAAGGATGCATACTACTGGGCTTGCTTCGGATGCTGAATCTGACCTACATTTTCCGGTTGAGTGAACAGGTTAAAGTTTTTGGTGCAGGTTTCATTTTGATGTTTCATTTCCAATTAACTATGAGCCCTATAATGAGCAAACTTGCATGGACGATACATCTTAGGATGCACACTAATGGACTTGCTTCAGATGCTGAATTCGACATACATTTTTCAGATAATAGACCAGGTAAAAGTTATGGGTGCAGGTCAATTACCGAAAAACTTAAAGACTTATATAACATTGTATAAACCAAACCAAACTTGCACAAATGTTGCATCAGGAGATGAAAACTCTCAAATTTGCTTCAGATGCTTAATTTTATTACATTGTCATGAAGAACTAGTTTAAATTTTTTATGTAGGTCTATTTCAATGTATCAGATCAAAATTGCTTAAATATTTTCATTTCTGGAATGTACACTTTTTGTTGGTTAATTGTGTGACTTTGCCTTACTTAAAGACAACATTCGTTGAGGTGAGCTCTGTAATCTCTGATAACCTATGTTTTTGTTTGTTTACTATTTATATATATTAAAACATGCAGTTTATATACTTAAATTTTACACAGACAATATCTTGAAAATAAATGAATAGCAACCAATTAAAACATGTGATGCTTGTTCTGTTTAGATACTTTGACAGTGTGGACATTTGTAAGGTGCGTCCTGATTGGAGGGAGACTCGAGTGGAGGGGACATTCCCAGCCAATGCCAGAGAGGTTTTCAAAATGGTCAAGTTGACTGTGTTCTACACCACAGAGGTGGAGGTGGGCGTGTTCCAGGAGGGGGTCAGGTAGGTAACAGTAGAGAGAGGGGTCATGGGGGAATAAGAGAATCTGGGTCTTTGAAATAAATTTTTTAAAAAGTATCGATACAGTCGAGGGAGGGTTCTACAAATTGAGGGCTTAATTTAAATCAACGAAAATATATATTTTTTTATTTCATTGTAAAATTATCATTAGAGGAAAGAACAAAGATTTATAGAATAATTTGTCATGGGATATTCCATATTTACATCTGTAACTTGTGTAAGAAGCTGAGATGTTTTTACAGTAGGACAGCCCATATTTTAATGACTTCTACATTTTATTTCCTTTGACAGGAGCAATGACAACAAAAACCCCGCTGACCTTTGTGTACTGATACTCCGGGATTCCCCTAATGGTGTCCAGGCGTTTGGCCCCCTGGTGGCCTGCAGTAATCGTCAGATTAAGAGTTTTGTGGGATGTAACACCATGCTGGAACCTGGGGAATATGTGGTGCTACCTCTGGCTTTCAATTTCTGGACTTTGTGTAAGTTTACATAGGTAATAATGATTCATCATGAGTCAGCAGAAAAAGCAGCTTATACCAACTGATTTGTACATGTCCTGTATTTATAGCTACAAAGCCCACAGAGCAATACAGCTACGTGCTGTCTTATTATAAGATTATGTCTTGTAGTTTTAGCTACCAAGTCCACTGAACAATACAGCTATGTGCTGTCTGTCTCATTATAAGTACCTGTCCTATATTTTTAGCTACAAAGCCCACAGAGCGATACAGCTATGTGCTGTCTGTCCACAGTTCTAAGGCAGTAATGGTGGAGGAGATTGAGACTCGGACTCAGAAATACGAGTACACTCTGGCTGATGCCATCATACAGCTCGCTCTGGCCAAGGGAAAACAGGAGGGAGTAAGTATAAGTGATATCTGTGTAGATCAATAGTGAGAAATCATGGGGAATGTATGAATAATCATGTCAGGTTAAAATTATTTTAAAAACTTGTATGTTTTTGAGGTGTTTCTATAACCTTGTAAGAATCAAGAATGCAGTTTGATAGTTTAGCTAAATAAAGAAGCCAAAGGCGAGGACAGCTGTAATAGTGGTCGACATGTCTATTTTTAGGTACGGGATACCGTCTCAGTGTATTCACTGATGCATGGTTGGTCTGGTGGTCTGTTTGTGGTGGAGAACCGCTGTAGTGATCGGAGTCTGCATATGAAGTGTGATTGTGTAGACAGCGCTAATGTGGTGTCCACTCGCGGTAGTCTCACCACACTAGACTCCATCCCTCCACTACACAGGTAAGTGTTATAGACAGTGCTAATGTGGTGTCCACTCGCGGTAGTCTCACCACACTAGACTCCATCCCTCCACTACACAGGTAAGTGTTATAGACAGTGCTAATGTGGTGTCCACTCGCGGTAGTCTCACAACACTAGACTCCATCCCTCCACTACACAGGTAAGTGTTATAGACAGTGCTAATGTGGTGTCCACTCGCGGAAGTCTCACCACACTAGATTCCATCCCTCCACTACATAGGTAAGTGTTATAGACAGTGCTAATGTGGTGTTCACTCGTGGTAGTCTCACCACACTAGACTCTATCCCACCACTACATAGGTAAGTGTTATAGACAGTGCTAATGTGGTGTCCACTCGCGGTAGTCTCACCACGCTAGACTCTATCCCACCATTACACAGGTAGGTATAAATTACAGATAGTGCTAATGTTTTGTCCACTTGTGGTAGCCTTTCTTTGCTGATCATCTGAAGCCTCTGGTTTACACTGGACTTTGATCACTTATTCAAACACTTGTATACAGAGACCTAAAAAATTAGAAAAAGTTATCTATGGTTCATCTAAAATTATGAAATGATTGAAGTAAATCACGAGTTTTATTTTTCTCACCAGAAAAATGATTATAGTGCTGTCTTATTTGATCACTGACATTCAGTAATAGATAATGAGTTCTAATTTCTTCCCCAGACAAGTGATAATGGTTCTGACTCAGCTAGAGAGAAGCGCCTCCTACCACCTCTCTCGCCGCCTGATTCACCGCATGCACTGGTCAACCACAGGACTGGCTGACTGGGCAGCTGCAGGAGTGAACCACGATCCACCGCTGACACTCCACGTAGAGGGACTTCATGCTCCCAGACCTTTATAAACCACATACATACCATACAGAGGGACTCCATGCTCCGAGGCCTTTATAAAATATATATACACACAATGTGTGTCTCCATATTCCCAGGCCTTTATAAAACATCATTCCTGATTTTAGTTGATATTAAAAAGAACTGAATGTTTCATTTTGACCATTAAAAAATATTCAACTAAAATAAATGTCCCTTCAGGTTCTTGATAAGAAGGGTCATTTATAATATTGAGGCCTTATTTATTCCAATCATTTCTTGTAAATTCATTTCACTCTAGGACTACTGTTATTGTTTGAAAACTTTAACAGCTAGTTTGATTGATGATAGGTTATATTCTGATCAGTCAATATAAAGATACTAACATTAGTGGGAAATTATTTTAACCAAAAGTAATTTTTTATAAAGCCAATAACATATTTCCTGTCTATTTATTTCTAAATTCCAACAGATGTACAGTAATTTAAATTTCCATATACAGTAAAGTAAATTGAATTTATGGTTCAATAAGATTTTTTAGTCAGCTGAGTATAATTATGATTTTTGATGTAAAACACACATCCCATTTTCAAATTTCAAGCAACACCATTAATTAATAAAGACTTACATTGTGTTTAGTGATTTTTTTGTGAAATAGTCTTGAACATTTGTTGCATTTGTTATGTGTGTGACAGATTTTGTTGAAAATTAAAAGATGAATTATAGTAAAGGTTGTAAGTTTTATTCCACTGATGAAGAATACTTGTTAGATATTTCATTTGTTTCTTGAGCTGTCAGTATTTCACCAAAGAGCATTATAAATGGTTGTGATCATTCTAATATAAAGATTGTGCATTGATATATTTTTGTTCTTTCATCATGTTCATGTGTAATATTTTGTTTGGTCTATATTTATACATCACTGGAGCCAAATAATTTCAACTGTTGTATCTCAGTTACCATGGATACTTACACTTTTTGTAATTAAATAATTTTGATAAGATTTTCTTTTGTGGTTTACGAGTTACTTGTAAACATAGAGTTATGGTTATGAATCTGTACATCATGCCTATGCCTGTTTATTGAAATCAGTAAATGGTTTACAACAGGTTATGGTAAAAGGAACTATTTGATGTAATATTTTTTTTAAGATTTCAAATTTACATAATTAAATATCTTTTTGAGCTAATGAAGTTGATCTAAACTTTTGATATTTTTCTGACTGCATGCATCTTTACTACATGAAGTTTTGCATTGTGTATATTTGTCATGAAATATTATTATAAAAATGAAAAATACTTCACTGCTAAACATGCAGATTTCAGTTACATTTGATATAACAGTATATAAGAGCATTTTACTTTTAGTCAGGGAGATTAATAATCTTTAAGTTGTGAATATTTTTTAAACCCGCTCAAATGCATGCTTTGGTGCAGTGATATGTCGCATTTTATATCTGAACATTCATCAATACCTCTGGTGTTTGTCAAGATAGGAGATACTATGGTTGTTTGTTTACCATGTGGATGTGTAACTTTTATGCATTAAGTGGCATTTAATAATATGTGTGACAATACATCTACCTCCAATGTAGGTATGATTTATGTGAAAGTTTTACAGAAAAAAATTATACTCTTTGTGAATATCTGGATAAACAAGTGGTCTGTGTGTGTCATTAAGAGATTCTGCGAGGGCATATATTGAATTTAAATCAAGTTTAATTGGTTTCAACTTATTAACATTATCATTTAGAATAACAGTTTTGACATTCCCACATATAGCCAGTATATAGATTATTATGAATAGATATGTGATACATAGTGTTGGAGTTATCCTTCCACCAAACCTTAGTTTTATAATTCAACATCTAAAGTGTTACAGTAATTGAATTCATGTAAAAGAAATAAGTACATTCCAGAACAACATTTTGTTATCATCAAACCCTCAAAAAGGGTTTCAACTCATTTGAGATTGATATTTCACAAGTGTTATAGCTCAGTGAACAAGTATATCTGCCAGCTAATTCTCCTGTTTGTGTTAATTCAACATTTTAATTAACAGTGCATATGATCTCAGTGATTTTGACATGACAATGTTTCATTTAAAGTTGTAGGACTCTTGAAACAAACAAATTCTTTCTCTTTATACTATTTTTGTATGTACTGTTTTGGATATAAGTATGAAGATCTCTGACAGAACAGTCGGAGTGTTCTAGTTTTGTTTGATAGTGCTATCTTGAATTTAATTTTCTCAGACTTACAAGGTTTTGTATTTTAGAGATGTTTCTTTGTGCAATATGTGATAGTTCTAAAGATTTTATTAAAGAAAATTATTTGTGCATTTTACATTGAATCTTCTTATTAATTACTCACATTTGCAGTAAACTGTAAAAGGAATTTGAGTGAAGAATATTTTTTTTAAGAATCATGGTTTTATGTTATTGGTCCATACTTCTAAATGCGTCACATTTTGAATAAAATTGTATATTGATATTGATACACTGGATAACATGCATAGATAAATTAATAGTCTAAAGGATAACAGGCCCATAGCAACGGTCTCAAAAGGGGGGCAGCAACCCAAAAATTTTACTCGCAAAAAAAATAACTTCCCAAAATATCAGACAAAGGGAAAAAACTGTTCAAGTTCTGAAATTTGTCTTTCCTCGACCTTGCACAGACAAAAATGTGTGTAGTGGGGGGTCATCAAAAGGAAATTTACTCAGAAGAAATTGGGAGACTTACCCACCAACCACCCGGGGCTCGGTAAGTCCAAGAAACCTGTTTGAAGTAACATATATTTAAAATGTGACATTGTTTTCTTAAAAATGTTTATTGACTGCCATCTTCGCCAGCCAAGGGTTTCTGATACGCTACTCTTCTCATAAACCCTTGGCATACGGTGAAGTCAAAAGACGGGATTGTTTTCCGTCACGTGATCTCGAATCTATCAGGTACGCACAGATTGCGTCATCGCCAGAAATAAAGACACGTGTTAAAAAAATTAAATCAAAGTTTTTTCAAGAATAATTAAGAAGCAGTAATTGAGTTATGTTTATTCATTATTTATAGAACAAATCTGAAACTCTTAATCACATATTTAGAAGATATTGGATGACACCATGGCTATTCATAGAATTGAATGTTATCTTACGGATCATTGTTTACTTGCGTTTTTCATTTCTGAGATTAAAGAGTGAAGATGTATCCCGAACGCAAATATCGTCATTTACAAAAAACAATTGCTGATTGGTCGACCTGGGTGTACTGAAATCCAATAAGAACTCTGGAAAAAAATCCTGATTTCTATGAACACCGTAGGCCAAGGGTTTATGAGGAGAGTAGTGTATCAGAAACTCTTGGCTAGCGAAGATGATTGACTGCTGCTTTCAAACTTTTTAATTGCAAAAAAATAAGGAAACCTATCTTGGATTACACAATCAATATGAACTTGTCTAAGTATTTCTTTTTAAGACCCATGATTATGATTGCAGTTGAGCGGAGTTGAATTTACAAGCTAATTCAACATATACTCAATGTGTCCTTGTAAGGAATTTCTAGAAGAAAAAAACAACAGATTAGTTTTAAGTTTTTTTTAATATTACCAGCAATCGTATTGAATTTAAATTACCATACTTCTTATAAATCTATACATTGCACTTCAAATAAATTTTCTTTCAAGCCACTTTCTTTACTCTTCACCAAAATATTTAAGGAAATAAATGAGAAACTTAAGGGACGTGAACAGCAACAAGGAATTAGATGTGGATACTTTTAAAAATCTTCAAAAGAACTCTTAGAGGAAAGTATACCAGAATCGATAGCATCAAAATAAGCGATCGAGGGGCAATATGAAAACCAACTATCTTTCTTTGTTCAGTAATTGAGAAGTGAAAAAAGAATTGGATAGATAAAACAGTTAGTATGTACTAGTCCCTGCTGACAAAGTAGTTAACAACATTGTTTTTGTTTGTAAGGCTCGTTATATAATTTGTAGTTAGTATATACTAGTCCCTGCTTACAAAGTAGTTAACAACATTGTTTTTGTTTGTAAGGCTCGTTATATAACTTGTAGTTAGTATATACTAGTCCCTGCTTACAAAGTAGTTAACAACATTGTTTTTGTTTGTAAGGCGCATTCTACAATGTTATATAACTTGTATTTTAGAGGAAAGTAGATTTAATTCTACAAGTCATAGTCCAATTTTTACCCATAGTTCCCTTTCTAGGAAAGAAATTCTTAAAAATAACAATAGGTCAGTTCTGAATATTTTAAATACTCTCAACAACCAGAATGAATTAGTTATTACCATATCTGTATTGGATTCCAAAACCTTATAAAAATCATTACAAACAAAGATACATAGAAGGTTCCAGTAAATGTTTCAAAATGCCTCTTTCTTTACTCCTTACTAAAGTATTAACGGTAATGACGGATAAACTTCAGGAGTACTATGCAACAGTATAATCGAGAAGTGGTGTTACTCAAATGTGGATACTTAAAAATTCCAAGGAACTTTTGGACAATTTGAAATCACATGATTTTACCAAAATCGACAACTTAAAGACTTACGTACGATTTTTCAACTTTATGCATAACTATTCTTCATGATGAATTAAAGTCCTGACAGTTTTTGGAGACCAGGTCTTCCAACAATTAGATGGAAATCCCATGGGTACCAATTGCGTCCCGTTTTTAGCAGATCTATTTTTGTATTAATATGAACTAAAATTTTTCCGAAATCTTATGCGTGAAAAGAAGAAAACACTTCCTATGGCCTTCAAGTCGACATTTTGATATTAGTATATCGACGACGTGATATCAATTAACTTCTGTTCATACTATATATTCTGGTGAGCTTTAAATAAAAGATACCACATAATCTGAAACATGTGTTTCATATTCATATATTTTACACGAGAAAGACGTTAGCGGTAATCAAAAAATTAAGCTTTAAGATAAAAGTGAAGACTTTTAACTTTTATATGGTCAACTTCCCTTACTTATGCAGCGATATACCTTCGTCACCTGCATACTGGGTTTATACATGTATCTCTCAGTTGATTCGATACGCGGGAGCATGCTCTACGTATGAACAATTTCTAAAACGCGGTAAATTATTAACGAACAAGTTGATGAAACAAGAATATCAGCAGTCTCGTTTAAAGTCATCATTTCGTTAGTTTGATGGTCGATGCGATGACCTTGTCAGCACAAACAATTTGTCATGAAGTCAAATGCTGAATGAAGTTTTTCATACTGATTGTTAGGCCCTTATATACACACTATATCGTCGACGAATTTTTCAGTAATTTCCCGATCATGACAAGAATCACATGGCGGGTGTGACTTGTCGGTAAGGACCGATGCTCACCCCTCCATGGCACCTAATCCCTCTTCTGATTTTTGTGAAGGTCCTTGTTCGCTCTGCTCCAATTTTGTATTTTTGATGAACTTTGAGCGTGAATACTTTTCTTTCTCTCCATATACTTCATCCTACCTTTGAAGATTTAAGAGCCCTTGTTTGTCCTGTACATGAAGTGAAGACACCCAAGATTTTGATATTAGACATTTCTTCATATGTACCCCCCAAAAAAATCTGAAAAGTAAGTTAAAAAAAACTTAATCACAATCTACCAAATAAAAATATAATATTCATAGAGAATAATACATACCCTTTTCCATATCACATCCTGTATCAGCCCGAGACAACAATATCAGCCAGAGGGCTGAAGGCAGGGTTGATACGGCTATTATTTATATAGAGGAAAATAAAACAAACATGATTTTATACACGTTTATTTTGATATTGGCGTTTGTTGGTCGTGGCATATTTAAAGCAGCAGGGGGTCGCCAAGCGTAAAAGGGCGACCCCAAATAACAACAAGCAGCAGCAGCAGCATCAGCAAGCAACATGAAAGCATAATATCACATGTACATATAATAAGCATAATAATGGCCGTTCCGGGTATACCGCGAACGGTAATTAACCTTACAATTTAATTTTATGTACATGTATTTTAAATAAACTTTACAAGTTTACATGTATGTTGTAGTTATCGTTCCGAATTTGAGATATCCCGATCCCGATCTAATTTATATTCTAGCTAACCCAACTCAAATAGCAGCAACAAAGTTTTCCTCATAAAATAAGTGCATCTATTCTTTAAATTAATAGATGCTATTGTGACGTCAGCCATATCGCATTTGCAAAAAACCTGTATTTATTACTAAGTGTGTAATAAAGTATGTTATTTTCTTAGGTCATGGTATAACACCAAGAAATTACCATTCGTTCATTACAGATTTTAATAGAAGTTTAGCAGATTAAAATGCAAAATTTACAAATTAAAGTGTACTTATACAAATTAAAATGTAAATATTTACATATTAAATGTGAAAATTTAAAGATTAAGTGTAAAGTTAGCTATAGGGATTTACTTAAGTGTAAATTTTAAAGATTAAAGTGTAATACCTATAGATTTAAGTATAAATTTTACACTTTAAAGTGTAAAATTTACAGATTAAAGTGTAGAAATGAAAAAAGGGTCATCATGCCATGCACTAACACGCTTCCGTATTTTATAAATATTATTGGTTTAATAATCATAAAAAATACCCGTAGTATTTTGCCACCACAAGAATGCAGTATTGACATATGTAAGCTCATAAACGGACATGCACGTTTGTCGCTTCTAAGAATATCCTTTGCTTTTTATTCTTGGAAAGATAAACGATTAATATCTACTCCCATATTAATCGACAGGTAAGTTATAATAGTACTTTGCTTCTATAGAAGTATTCATCTGCCGTTCAAATAGTTTTTCAATTTATTCGTCAAAGTTCAGTGATTTGTCTCATGTCAATAAAAAGATATTAATCATTTAGCTATAATTTAAAATACAGAGCAAAATAAAGTACCAATGGAGTTGTCGAAGA
The DNA here is from genome assembly GCA_003671525.1 of Saccostrea glomerata. Taxonomy (NCBI): domain Eukaryota; kingdom Metazoa; phylum Mollusca; class Bivalvia; order Ostreida; family Ostreidae; genus Saccostrea; species Saccostrea glomerata. The sequence continues at coordinate 111,591 of PRKT01000733.1, forward strand.
CTTGTGGCCTTTTTCGAAAAAGTTTCCTAGTATTTTTGTCCCCCGCTTGAAAAGTGGGGAATATTTGTTTGGGTCTATTTTTGTCCCCCGCTTGAAAAGTGGGGGATATTAATTTGGGTCCGTCCGTCCGTCCGTCTTTCTGTCTGTCTGTAACGCTTTCGTTTCCACACGATATCTCGAGAACCCTTTGAGCTTTCGCAGTGAAATTTTCCATAGCAACTCCCTACGGACTAAGAAGAATCCTATTGATTTTGAGGTATAAAGGTCAAAGGTCAAGGTCAGAAAATCGCAAATTATGTCTATAATAACACTTTCGTTTCCGCACGATATCTCGGGAACCCTTTGAACTTTTGCAATGAAATTTTACCTATCAACACCCTGTGGCCTAAGGAAGACCCTATTGATTTTGAGGTCAAAAGGTCAAAGATCAACATCGTAAGTTTATACATTCTGTCTGTGTGTAACACTATCCTTTCCGGGTTATATTTCAAGAAGATTTTGAGCTTTTGCAATATAAATTTATACCAAAACTCCCTAGGACCTCTCTCACTCCTCTCAAAGTGTCCCGCCCCGTTTGTTATATTTGTATTTATTGTATTACATGTCGCTATTTTTAGCACAGGGGCTATAACGTATAGAACAGGTTCTTATTACATCTAGAGCTGTTTAATTAAGGTTAAATTAGACACCATGCATTGTGTAAAATTTTGACAATATGGAACGTGAATATATATATGTATGTGACTTCAACTTTTCATATAATTTTCGTCAACTTAAAGCGGTTCCGTGGTGTAGTGGTATATGTCTCTCGCTTTACAAGTGAGAGGTCCCGGGTTCCATTACTGAACGATCCTTTTTTTTTTCGAAAAAATAAAAAGAATCTTCTATATACACTTAGTAAAGAATAAGCAATCAAATCTTCATATCCATATTAGCATATTTTATTTGCTTCAGTATATACATGTTTACATTTAATAATTCAACAAATTCGGTCAGGGGGATCCGAACCCCCCACCCCCACCCCCCACCCCCCTCACCCCAACTGCGCTTAGTTTACTTTTTCCAAAAGCGGGGGGCACAAATTCTCTGAATTAGCTTGTTTGTCTTAAATTTTACGAATTTAAACAGGTTTGCTTAGATTTAAAGAGAATCTCATTCGTAAGACATTTGTAATACCGGATTCATTGTTGTCACACTAGTTAACAAGTACATTATTATAGATCAATATTTCTCAGTAAATTATTTAAATGCCTATTTTTACACACTCGTATCAATACAGTGCGGGTATATAATTTTATTGAGTCTCGTTGAATCAAAACAATTCTAGTAACGAATATTTATTTTAAGTGCATGTAAAATTAAATTGGATTTCTATGCAGATAAGTACATATTACTAAAGATTATTCAACAACCAGTGTATCTTAAAATACATAAGATACACTGATAAGATAAAATAAGATACATTACAGCCCGGAAGAGCATATTGACTGTGCATTTAAAACCCTCCAGGGTTTCCCCCTTGAAACAAGTTTCTCTTTACAAGCCCATGTATTTGACCACGTAGACAAGGTAAGTATATACTATGTCAATCCACCTTATATGTGAATACTAAAACTAAGCCATATATTTGCTAAACATTCTGTTTTTGTCTATCATTGACCACTTTAAAACTTACTTAGTTTACAGTCATATAAATATACACAGTGACACGGAGGCTTCATGTTCGATCGCTTTAATTAAGTTTTTTATGGTCTGGAAAGCAGTTGTGTTCAAGGACATTGATTTTGTTGTGCTAAAGGAATACTGATAAAAAATGATAATAAATCATTTCAAGGTAGGTTTTCTGCTAAATTCTAAAAGCTTTAATGCTTAAGATGTAGTCAAATTTAAATAGTTTATTTATTATTTAAATAACAGGTTAAATTTAGCTGCTTAGACATGCTTTGACTGGTTATCTTAATGCAGAAGTTTTTTGTGTTCTTATTGATATATATCATACAACTGGTTCATAGGAAGTTAAGTATTGATTGGTTGATTAGTTATTCGTACGACAGCATTATACCCTCAGCACCTGCATATACGGGCTATATACTATCTCAGTTGATTCGATACACAAGTGAATGATCTGCCTATGAACAATTTCTAAAACAATTGACAAACAAGATGTGTTTGTGAAACACTATGCGCCCGGCGGCAACAAAGTTAACAAGAGGCCCACGGGCCTTATAAGTCACCTGAGTATTGTGTAACAACTTTCAAATAATTAAATTTGGTTTGTGTTTTAAACCAGAGGCCATGAAATTCAATTCACAATCTACAATTTTGAAAGAGGCACCATTGCTTATCATAATTATTAACTTAGCTTACTCTATTTACTTAAGGTTTCGTCAAAGGTCAACATGTCTAAAAAATTATTTTTACAATTGCTCCAAAACTATGTGTGGTATGAAGTCAAAACGTTTACATTTTGTAAATATATCACTGATTAATAGATAGAAAGTATTACTTGATAACAAATATTTTTAAAAAGATATTTTTCGAGAAAATTTGTATCAGAAAATGTGCATATTTTAAAAAAATGCACCTGCTTAATTCTGTCCTTTTTGTGAAAACCAACATTGTAGAAATAATATATGTTTATAATTGAAGGGCAAGTTGGATGTGAATGGTCTCTGAAAGGCTGCTATTGAAAGCATGACATGTATAAAGACAAGACCCCTATAGAATCCGCCATTTGCAGTGTACTTTCACTTTTAAGTCTTAACATTTGGACAAAATAAACAGGAAAAACAACTTTCCAGAGGCTATCCAAGTCCAACTTGCCCTTCATTGATACACATATTTTGTTTCTGCAATGATGGTTTTCACTAAAACCATGGAATTAATTAGGTGTATTTTTTTGAAAATATATGCATTTTTAAGAAGATTTTTTCTCAATTAATATTATTCCAAGTATTTTTTTATCAAGTGATACTTTCTATCTGTTAATCAATAAATAATTTATAAACTGTAAAAGTTTTAACTTTATACCTTACATAGTTTTGGGGCTATTGTAAAAATAAATTTTTGGACATGTTGACCTTTGACGAAACCTTAATACCCAGAGGTAGATCAGAGTAACAAAAAGAAAATGCACTTCCATTTTATACCCAGTTGTGTCCCTTACCCTAAAGGAACCACTGACCCATGGACCACATACCAGTATTTCAAAATTTTGAAAATGTTGTCATAAAATGGTTGATTAATACCAAAGAGCAGATTTCAAAGCATTAATTTATTTTCAGACTATGTAACCCCCC
>PRKT01000733.1:116267-186026 GCA_003671525.1 Saccostrea glomerata
GACCCTGGGGCCATGAATTTCACAATTTTGGTAGAGGACTCAATGCTCATTACATTCATGCCAACAGTTTGCCTGCTTGATGTCCAGGAGTAAAGAAGAAGATTTTTAAAGATTGCAATAATTTTAGTGGTTTTGGCCCCACCCCTCAGGCCCCAGTGGGGCGGGGACCATGAAATTCACAATTTTTGTTCCCCTCTATCCATAGATGCTGTATACCAAATTTGGTTGAAATTGGTTCAGTGGTTTCAGAGAAGAAGCTGAAAATGTTCAAATGTTAACACACGACACACGACGCACGACGACGGACGAAAACGGATAGCAATAGGTCACCTGAGTTACTCAGGTGACCTAAAAAAATCTTTTAGCATAAAGGTCACAGTCAAGGTTACAAGGTCATTGATCTTGTTGTCATTTGAAAGAACTTAATTAGTGGAGTATGCATACAAAATATGAAGTCTCCATCTTTCATTGTTCAAAAGTTATAGTGACTGTTCAAAAAAGCTATTTTTAGCATATAGGACACAGTCAAGGTCACAAGGTCATTGACCTTGGTGTCATTTGAAAGAGCTTAATTAGTGGAGTATGCATACACAATATGAAGTCTCTATCTTTCATTGTTCAAAAGTTATAATGACTGTTAAAGTTTGCAGAAAAAACTATTTTTAGCATATAGGTCACAGTCAAGGTCACAAGGTCATTGATCTTAGTGTCATTTGAAAGAGCTTCATTAGTGGAGTATGCATACTAAATATGAAGTCTCTATCTTTTATGGTTCAAAAGTTATAGTTAAGGTTAATGTTTGCTGACAAACAGATAAACAGACAAACAGACAGACAGACAGACAGGACAAAAACAATATACGCCTCGGATCTTTCGATCCGGGCGCATAATAAGTTCATAAAACATGAATATCAACAGTCTCGTTTGAAGTCATCATTTCATAAGTTATATGGTCGATACAATGACCTTGTTAGCAAAAGCAATCTATCATTAAGTCAAATAACCCTTTTCATACTAATGTTAGACAAGTACATTAAAGCTGACCTCAAAAAGATGCTGGAGTTTCTGATTGACCATATCAATGTGGTTTTTGGAGACCAGGACTTCCAACATGTACAATCTATTAGAATTCCCATGGGTACCAATTGCGCCCCGTTATTAGCAGACCTAATTTTATATTCATATGAAGCAAAATTTGTGCAAAATCGTGTACATGAAAAGAAGGAAACACTTGTTCTGGCCTTCAACTCGACATTTAGATATATCGACGACACATTGATAATAACATGTAACAATGATAACTTCCATTCTTATGTCGATACGATATATATCCCGGTGAGCTTGAGATAAAAGATACCACAGAGTCTGATTGAGTCAAATGCTAACAGACATTTTAATACTAATTGCTAGTCCATTTTTTAAACACTGAATTGAGGACGGGTTTTCCCGGTATTTCCTGATCATGAAAAATAGCACACGGCGGGTGTGACCGGTTGCCATGGGATGCTCACTCCTCCATTGCACCTGATCCCACCTCTGATGTTTCGGGGGTCTGTGTTTGCTCTGCTCCTATTTTGTATTGTTTTATGGACTTTTGATCTTGAATACTGTTTGTTATCGACATATGTTTCATTACACAATGAACTGTCAATGGATTTTCCCGTTATTGCCCAATCATGACAAGGAATACAAGGCAGTTGTGACCGGTAGTCAAGGGATACTCACTCTTCTGATACCAACTCTGATGTTTTGGAGGTCTGTGCTTGCTCTGTTAAAAATTTTATATGTTTTTTAATGGACTTCTGAATTTGAAAACTGTTCGTTTTCTCCATATATTTCATTCCAGAGGGTGACTGCAATTATGTCAAAATGTCAACATGTCAAAATGTAAACAAGCCTTGAATAGATGCAGCAGATTATCTTTAATTTGAAGAGAATTTTCCAAATGTTGACATATTTCATAAAAAAAAACTCAATGATTAAATAAATTTTATTTATTTATTTTTTTGCTGCTTCTACAGAAAAGGATTCTATCAGCAGGCATTATATTAGAGATCAGATGGATAAAACAGAAAGGATGCTCTGGGAGTGCAATAAATGTACCTATCACAATGACATCACAGCGCCATCCTGTAAGATGTGCGAAGATGATAGAACTTCTTTAGAACTCGACACGGAGAACTACTGGAGCTGTGAAAAGTGCACTCTTCGGAATTCAATAAACAGTCCTTTTTGTGAAGCTTGTGGATCCAAGAGAGACACGGCAAATTCTGATTCAAAAGAGAACAATTCAAAGAGGCCTGTTTCTGAATCGAAAATAACTAGGACTTCTACATCTGTAGATAAACATGAATCAGAGAAGAAAGTAAAAGAAGATGGTTCTAAAACTTCACCCGACAGTACTGCTAACAGTAAAACAGTTAACAGCTCGGAGAGAGACCCATTTAAAGGAAAGGAGCTGGAAAAAGCAAGGACATCGAAATCTTCAGAGAAAACCGACAAAACAGCCAAAGGATGGCCATGTTCACAATGTACATACAAAAACACACTAAATATGACAGTTTGCGAAATGTGTGGATATGGTAAAGAACAGAAGAAGCACATCGACTCAAAACTCACATTATCTGTCAGACAGCCGAGCTCAAAGATGGAAGACATCCGAAAACTGGAAGAAACTGAGGCATCTAATCTCTTGAAAAATATCATTTCTTGCTGTCGGAAGGTAGAGCTAAAACTTTGTGTATATCTAAACAAATGTTGTGAATTAACTATATTTCTAGAATGCATCGACACAGTCTCCTGTAATGTAAATACGCCTAAGGTATAAACATATTAAAGTACTAAACCTCCTACAAAATTCACGAAAACACCACCATATTTGAGGCAAAATATCAAAAAAGCATTTATATGAATCGATTTAGATGTTGTCAAAAAATTTTCAAAGATGACGAAAGATTGGATTGGCCATATTTTTCTAAACTTGTTGGAATGGCAAAAAATGCCATTTCGTTAATCTCCTAAGTTTTGAAAATTGATGCATTTCGAATCTTTATAGTTTACTTCAACAATATGAAAACCAACGCACATGAATGTATATTTTCATCATTCAGTACCACAACCACTTTGTTGACGATTCCTTCCCTCCCATTCCAAGGTCTTTATTCATCAATGAGGAGAAACCCTTCCTTAAGACTCCAATACAATGGTTACGACCAATAGATATAGGAAATGATAAGGACAAATGGGTAGTGTACAGGACCCCGCAACCAAACGATATTTCCCAGGGACAACTGGGAAACTGTTGGTTAGTACAGAAAAATAAAAGTGTTGTCTTCGGAGTTATTAACAATTCAGATGTACTTCCCCCCTAAAATGTAACTTAAAATGGCAAGTTTTACATTTACGTATAATAAGGCAAATGACGTAATCAAAACACAAAATTAAAAGTAAGCTTATTCTTTACTTTGTATAACGTCTCAGAATCACACAGAACCTTCTATTTCCTCCATAGCTTTTTTTACTATCACGTTTGCATGTTGTAAACGAATTCACTATGAAACTTTTCCGCGTAGCTCTAGATATATTAATATTTGTTTTTTTTTTATTGATCTTACTCATTGCTTGTTACAACAATTTTTCTTTTCCACAGGTTTCTCAGTGCCCTAGCGGTGTTGGCAGAGCGTCCAGAACTTGTGAAGAACATCATTTTGACTAAGGACTACTGTCCACAAGGGGCTTACCAAGTCCGTCTGTGTAAAGATGGTATATGGCAAAGTGTTCTTATTGATGACCTATTGCCCTGTGATAACTACAAAAGACTAGTCTTCTCTCAGGTCAGTTATTTGTAAGACATGTTTATATGTACATTAGATTTAATTTGAATCGAATGAAAGATGCATAATTTGGATAAATGAGAAGTAAGATGAACTCGTTGATTTTTCCTTGGTTTACGTAAGTTTTAAGTAAACTGTTCATAAAAGCCCAGCCTAAAAACAGATGTTCAAAATTAGTTTTCTTCTTTTTTTGCAATTTTAGGTGCAATAACTTAAACTAAACAAATTGTGCCTAAATTTGCTATAGAGTCGCAGAGTAGGGAGTGGATCCTTACATCGCGGATACGAATTCCACTGTTAGAGGTAAAAACCGGCCTTCAGATGAGACAATATAACAGAGATTCCTACTCGCAGTAGGCGCTGGCATGAAACAGGTTCCTCACTGCTTAAAGGTTATTTGCGTCAAGTACAGGTTTAAATTTGTAGCTTTTCAACAGCAAGTCGTGGCGTCTCAGTATGAGTGAAGTATTTCACAAGGAACGTTAAGTAAACAAAATCACTTTTCTACAAGTCTCCCTTCATTTTTAACTCACATGCACCAAAGGTTTATTCATGCTATTGCTCCATGGACTAGGTTGTGGTACATTAGTTGAGTAAAATTCTACAATAATTAATAGTCGAAGCATTATGTTTGATCAAAACAAAGGGTTCATGACGGCTTTGAGAGGAGAGTCGTACTCCTCCAAAATGCCTGATTCTCCATCTGATGGTTCCTGTCACGACACCCTAAGCTTGATCAGTGATAACAAGATTGTTGTTCTATTTACAATTTTATATAAAAAACAAATATGTACAAATATACAAAATGAAAATTAAAGAGCAATTTCAAAATGTCATTTATCGTTCATCTGGGACCACGTGCCTGAGCCGTCCACGTCCAATCCTTGTTACGGTCCATGTCATACGGGTACCAAGACCTTGCACTGAATGCCACGACGTCCTCGACGTCCCACGCCAATCCAAAGCGTCTTAAGCGTCTGCAGTGCTGACAAAACCAGGAAACCACGTTTCCCTACACACGGCCTCGGCCTTGCGTACCACGCCCTCGTGTAGTCGCCCAGGTTGCTACCGCCGACAGCACCAAACCATTGTGTAACCACATTTACGTACATGTATCTAGAGGGACCTTCAACAAATATGCGTAGAAATACATAAGCTTGACCCCGAACGGGCTGCCTTACAACATAGCATAAATGTTTACACATATAATTGTTCAAACATACAGTTTTAACTAATATATATTACACCGTTTCGTACGGCAAAGCAAAATAATGTACAATATAACGTTACACTCTGAGTAATAAACTTATATCATTACTTTACGCTAAAACTCACGGCATGTGCACGTGGTAATATTTCCCGTAAACAATTCAAACACTTTCTCGTGGATAAAAATAGAATAAGCTCAATTAACATAATACTGCATTACTTTTTAATATAATAAATGTAAGTAAATTACACTTACCCTGATTGGAGATTCAGTTACCACGAATAAAACTACCTAACCCTCCATGGACATGTGAAACTACTTTCACTGGTCAAGGAAAACGTGCGATACCCAAGACAAACCTGACAAAAGCTTATATAGCGACTGGCCCAATATTTAAATCACCTGAGCGTCACAATGGGGCTCCTTGCAGGATAAACGCTAAATTCAAATAAGGGTCAACACAGGGCAATACAAATAAAAGAAAACAAATATATTACATTTAACAAAATCAACCTTGATTGTGACATCACCTCCCCAATTCAAGAAAGTTCACTGAACTTGTGCAAAACTCACAATCAACAACAAAAAGAAGCATATGTACAAAACTACAATGTTCATAATGTCTCACTCATATTCTACAACCTACTTAGACAATCAGCACCAAAGCTCTCTGATCCTTTAATCGCCACAATACGGATCCTGTAAGGCTGCAAAAGTAAGGACCATCTCATTAGTCTTGCATTAAGCACTTTAGATTGAGATAAATAAATAAGCGGCTGATGGTCTGTCTCCAACATAAATTGTTTTCCGTACAGATATCTTTGAAATTTCTGAACTGCCCATATGATAGCAAAACATTCTTTCTCGATCGTAGAATACTTAACTTGCTGCGCTGTAAGTTTCTTACTGGCGTAAGCAACGGGTTTCTTGATACCATTCTCATACTGGAGAAGAACCGTTCCAATGCCAGCATCTGATGCGTCGTTGATGTTCGGCAGCTTTAGTACTGGCGTTACCATAAGTGCTGATTTCATGGTGATGAAAGTGTTCTGCTGGGTCTCTCCCCACACAACTTTGTTCGGCTGTCCCTTTTTCGTCAGGTCGGATAATGGTGCGGCAACTGCTGAAAAATGGGGAATAAACTTACGATAAAACCCGACCAAACCGAAAAAAGATCTTACTTGTTTCTTTGTTGTAGGTCTTAAACAGTTCTGGATTGCTTCAACCTTATCGGGAATTGGTCTGAGTTCCTCTTTTCCTGCAATGTATCCCAAACATTCTATACTGCTGAATCCAATAAAACATTTGCTGGGCTTAGCTGTCAAGTTAGCTGCTCGCAATCTTTGTAGGAACTCCTTTATCACCATCAAATGGTCCTGAAAAGTTCTAGTATAAATAATCACATCATCAATGAAATTGTCAATTGATTGCATCCCTGATAATAATTTTCTCATTAAACGGGTGAAACTTGCAGAAGCATTCACTAGCCCAAACGGTATAACCTTAAATTGGTAAAGTCCAAGAGGTGTTTGGAACGCCGTTATTTCTCTTGCAGACTCTGCCAAAGGAAGTTGCCAATACCCTTTGCACAAATCAAACTTGGAAACATATTTACAACCTGCTAACTTTACAAATACATCGTCTATGTTTGGAATAGTCTCAGTATCAAACACTGTAATTTTGTTGATTGCTCTAAAGTCAATACAAAATCTGTTTGCATCGTCTTTTTTTTCACAATCACAATGGGTGAACAATATGGACTATTCGAACTTTCAATCACTCCCGACTTTAGCATGTTTCTTACTTCCTCGCACACTTCATCACGAGTTGTAAAAGGTAAAGGGTATGGCTTGGATCGCACAGGCTTGTCACTCGTCAACTTTATATGGTGCTCATCCAATGTCGTACATCCTGGAATATCTGACAACACATCACTATACTCTTCAAGTAACGATTTCACTTGTTCATGTTCACTTATTGTCAGTTCATCACTTACTTTGACATCACTGGGTTTCTCCTTCGAAGTAGGTAGTGTTGAATCTATCAGATCACTGTCGTCAACTGAATCGTCTTCTTCAACATCCACCATTGCTGCACTAGCGACACCTAAGATACCAGCATCAACACAACATTCTTTCCTGTCAAAATATAACTTGAGCATATTTGCATGGAATGTCTTAATTTTGCCGTTCATGTCTATTCTATAATCAACTTTCCCCAATTTCTTCACTATCTCAAAAGGACCTTTCCATTGCATTAACAATTTGTTGCTATCTGTTGGTAAAAGTACAAGCACCTTCTCACTACTGACATGTCTCTGTTTTAGCATTCCGGTTGTAATGTGCTCGGTAACGTTCGCATGACTTCTCTAAATTTTCTCTGGCTAACTGACAAGTGACTCCAGGCGCTCTCTAAGATCGACAACATATTGATAAGTACTTCTCACCTCAGAATCCGTCTCTTCTTTTGTCAAAAGCTCGCGTAGGATTCTCATCGGACCCCTGACTCTGTGTCCGTATACCAATTCGAATGGCGAAAATCCCAAGCTCTCCTGTAGGGCATCTCGATAGGCAAAAAGTGCTGCTGACAGGTATTTGTCCCAGTCTTTTGGCCGCTCTGAACACAGTCGTCGAAGAATTTGCTTCAGGGTACCATTAAATCTCTCCACCAAGCCGTTACACATCGGGTGATAGGGTGTCGTGGATAACTGTTTCATCGAAAGTAAACGACTTACTTCACCCATCAACTCTGAAGTAAACTGTGTCCCCATATCTGTCAGCATCTCTTTTGGAACTCCAATTCTGCAAAATATATCTACTAAAGCCTCAGCTACTCTTTCAGTTTCTATACCTTTGAGTGCAACCGCTTCTGGATAGCGTGTTGAAAAGTCAACTAAAGTTAAAATATAACGATTACCGTTATCTGTTATTGGCTGTATTGGTCCCACCAGATCAACTGCTACGCGTCTGAATGGCTCATCTATGATCGGCATAACACTCATTGGAACTTTAGTTGTCCTACCTTTAGGATTAGTCCTATGACATATGTCGCACGATCGACAAAACCGTCTTGCGTCAGCCTGGACTCCTGGCCAATAAAACTCAGCAAGCACTTTATCAATTGTCCTGGATGTAGCTAAATGACCTGCCATTAAAGACTCATGTGCAAGTGATAAAACTTTCATTCTGTACTTCTTAGGAACAACTAGTTGAGTAAACTGCTTACCATTCTCTACTTTCTCTGACTGAAACACTCGAAACAGCAAATCATTCTTCAAAATGTACTTTACTCTGCTGCTGTTGGTCTCCTTTTCAACCAAAGCTCGAAGATTCTTCAGCGTCTCGTTTTCTTCCTGTGCTTTCAACATATCTTCTGGACAAACTTCAGATCTTATTATTTCTGGAACAGAAAGAGGTTTTATCTTCTTACCTTCCATGCGTTTCTGTTGTCTAGTCACTACAGCATTCACAACACTAGGCTTCCAGTCCTGGTTCGGATCGTGAGGATCTCTAGCATGCTGAATGTTTCCGATAATGGAGCTTTCAGGCACCACGCGTTCACTTCTCCTACGAAATACGGAGTGTCAACATTCACTTTGCGATAGGGGTTTCAATTTTGGATCTGTCTGCCAAAACACACACTTGATGGTCTCCAATAAGTTGATAATCATGAACAAGACTCCTACGCACTATAACACCATTGCATTCCGTGTCTCTAAGTACTTGAACAGACTGATCATTAATTTCACCAACACAAACAGGCATCAGATCTGAGAAATTAGCCACACTGCAAGCTGTTGTAGATAATAAGTCTGACGAATTTGCGATTGAAAATGTTGAAGTTGATGTTATTATTGTTATAGATGTAAAAGCAGAGCACTTGCCTGAATCTCTGTGTTCCTTTGAACTGCTTTCTGACTCACTTAAAGTATCCGCTTTCACCGCAAAGCTACGATTCTTGTTTGTTGATTGGTTACACTGCGAGGCTATATGTCCTGGCCTGGAACATTTGTAACACCGAATATCCTTCCCTGTCTTGTTCTGTTGTGAAAAGGACTGACCACTATTCTTCGGCACTTGCTCCTTCTGGCTACGTTGATCTCTTGCTGCAACTGGATTTCTGTTTTCAAATGTCGCTTCCTTTTTGCTAGAAGAAACTAAAGTTAATATGTTTACATGGCGTGCTTCTTTGAACTGATCCGCTAACATACACATCTCTTCAATACTTTTTGGAATACGCTCTTTTAGGAACAACGATAAGTCTTTATTACAAATTGATATGAACTGATCTCGCAACACTAAGTCATATAGTCCGTTGTAAGTTTTGTTAACTTTTCCAAACTCAATCCATCTATCTAGATAACTTCCTAAACTGCGAATTGTGTAAAGGTTTCACCTACCTCTGGTCTACACCTACGGAAATATTCTCGAAAACCATCCTCTGTTTTCTCAAACCTCCTCAGCAAAGCTGTTTTAAGGGCTGCATAATCGAGAGCCTTTTCTTGTGGAAGTAAGGCATATACATCAAGAGCTCGTCCTTTAACTAATGCGCTCAAGTTCACGGCCCACATTCCTTCGTTCCACTTCTGTGCTATAGCGTATCTTTCGAATCGTCTAAGAAAAGAGTCTGTGTCATCTTTAACCTCATCAAAGTATGGCATTTGAGGAACCTTTGCTAATGAACCATCAGATATGTCTGACTTATCAGCTTTAGATTCTGTCTCTTTCAAACTCAACTGGTATTTAAGTTCTTGTACATTAGCTTGGTACTTACTTTCCAGTGCATCTAGTGATTTCTTTTCTTCTAGTCGAAGCTTCGCGGGTATGTTAAGGAAGCATATAAGTAATTTCTCCGGAAATTAGACTTTTTGAAGAAAATTTAGTTTAATAAATTACCAAAACCACTGATAAACGTAAACTGTTATTTACTATTGCATACAGATAAAAGCGTGTCTAACGCAAAGACGTGCATCACCGCCACGGCATCACGTGACTTCTATTAATAGCAAAATTTCCCTTTATAAAAAAGGCTTACAGAACAACAATACCCCGGAGTTTGATAATTTCTTTGAGTGTGTAATATAGCTGAAAAACATCAATTTTGTCTAAAAAGTGCTGCTAGAATCCCACTATCTTGTCCGTAAAATATTTATTCCACAAATTCGCACGAAACCTTACCCTTTGTTTTGAATTTTATGCATGTGAATCGAGATTGTTCGTACAACCATGCTTAACTCGGTATTCTAGCAGCACTTTCAAGTTTGTCAAAACGCAAACTTTTAATCTGTACAAATCGTATATTTTGAAACATCCAGCTTATTGTTGTTCTGTTGCATTTTCTGGTGAAGAATGACGGACGATAGGCCGACCGGGATACCTAATATAGCTCACTGTCTTCGAAAGAGAATATAATCGATGAAAATAAATTAGCATACCTGTTTGATTAATTGAACTCCATATGAATTTAACACAATATTTCAGATATTTCCTTTTAAACTCCATTTAACGTATCTTTGAACATGCCGTCTTAGCCAAATTCTCTTTACACGACATGATCAATATTCCAAGTTATTTGATATACACATATGACGTCATCGGTGGTAGATTTCTATCATAATGACTGTTACAGCATAACAAAATAAAAACATTTATTTTTGTTAATGTTTACACATTTCTAATCATTTTCTAGAGTTAAATTACATAGCTAAATACCAATTTTACAAAAACCTGATTTCTAAAATTGACGTCATTTTGCCTACTATGACGTCATGATGCAGTACTGATTTAGCCAAGGAAGAATATTTTGTATGCTTCCTTATACCACCTGCGTTCTCTACTTCCAACGCTTCTCTCTTCAATTCATAGTCTCTGTCCTCCTTTTGTCTCTCTCTCTGTTCAGCTCTGAGTTCTCGCAGATGTGCCTGCTGTTCACGGATGAACCTCTGAAGATCCGCGCCCGTCAAGTCCAAACTTTGACCATATGCAGTCAGCTCTTTAAACAAATTCATCTCAACAAAACTCAAGAAATCAAACCAAACTGCAAACTACACAAATTGACACCAAAAAGCAAAACAAAATATCACTCCGGGAAAACAAACAAAATCTAAATCAAACCTTCATAATACAAACTAATTCATGGTAACGTCCTCTCCTCTCAGGGTCCCTTAACTTCTCTCTGAACGCCTCTCTACGACAATACAATAAAAAAATATTATAACTTCAATACATGAAAATACTACAATATTTTTCCAACGTTCAATCCAGTTTACACAAAAACATTCTTTTAAAAAATAATCACTTATCAAAGCTTACATCATCATCCCACTTCTGACACCATTTGTCACGACACCCTAAGCTTGATCAGTGATAACAAGATTGTTGTTATATTTACAATTTTATATAAAAAAAACAAAATATGTACAAATATACAAAATGAAAATTAAAGAGCAATTTCAAAATGTCATTTATCGTTCATCTGGGACCACGTGCCTGAGCCGTCCACGTCCAATCCTTTTTACGGTCCATGTCATACGGGTACCACGCCCTTTTACTGAATGCCACGACGTCCTCGACGTCCCACGCCAATCCAAAGCGTCTTAAGCGTCTGCAGTGCTGACAAAACCAGGAAACCACGTTTCCCTACACACGGCCTCGGCCTTGCGTACCACACCCTCGTGTAGTCGCCCAGGTTGCCACCGCCGACAGCACCAAACCATTGTGTAACCACATTTACGTACATGTATCTAGAGGGACCTTCAACAAATATGCGTAGACATACATAAGCTTGACCCCGAACGGGCTACCTTACAACATAGCATAAATGTTTACACATATAATTGTTCAAACATACAGTTTTAACTCATATATATTACACCGTTTCGTACGGCAAAGCAAAAAAATGTACAATATAACGTTACACTCTGAGTAATAAACTTATATCATTACTTTACGCCAAAAATTCACGGCATGTGCACGTGGTAATATTTCCCGTATACAATTCAAACACTTTCTCGTGGATAAAAATAGAATAAGCTCAATTAACATAATACTGCATTACTTTTTAATATAATAAATGTAAGTAAATTACACTTACCCTGATTGGAGATTCAGATACCACGAATAAAACTACCTAACCCTCCATGGACATGTGAAACTACTTTCACTGGTCAAAGAAAACGTGCGATACCCAAGACAAACCTGACAAAAGCTTATATAGCGACTGGCCCAATATTTAAATCACCTGAGCGTCACAATGGGGCTCCTTGCAGGATAAACGCTAAATTCAAATAAGGGACAACACAGGGCAATACTAATAAAAGAAAACAAATATATTACATTTAACAAAATCAACCTTGATTTTGACAGTTCCAGAGGCCTTGACTTTTCCTGCTCTTAATTCTATATTACTCAGTGATTTAGTTTGAGCTTGGTAATTCCTATTATTAGTTTTTTTTAATTCATAAATACCCCCCTCTCCTCCCCAAAATAACTATTTTAATCTATCATGTAGATAATTAGATGTTGCGAAAAATTGTTAATCTTAATCTACATGATTTATAAGCGCATATGTCTTATGATTATATGTGTATTTGCAGGCTAAAAGACGGCAACTTTGGGTCCCATTGATAGAGAAAGCTATGGCTAAGTTACATGGAAATTATGAAAGTTTAACATCAGGGTGGTGCATAGAAGGTCTAGCTACCCTTACAGGCGCCCCTTGTGACATCATAAAGTTACAATGTAAGGAAAAAATCTACCAACATGTGTCAAGTGAAAACAACCTTTTAGCTTTCCACTAAAAAAGATCAACATTTTAATTCTATATATTCACATTGGTGATGCTTGGAGTGTACAATTTGAGTTTTTCGTTCCAGCTAGTTCACAGAAAAGAGACATAGACCCTAACTTAATCTGGGCCAAACTGCTCAGCTGTAGGGAGTCAGGGTGAGATATCATAGATTGCTTCTTTTTAATGACCGGGTAAAAAAAAAACTCGTAAGACCATCCTTGACACTGAGTCTGTTAAAAGTTCTTTACAAAAATGCATGTAAATGCTATATTTCAAATATCGCCTGATCTCACCTCTGATGTGTGTAAAGGTAGATGTTTTCTCTGCGTACAATTTGTATTGTTTCAATGAACTCTTCAGCTTGGTTATTGTTTGTTTTCTTCATATATCATTTTTGGAAAAAATTCTTATGTGAATAATTGATATGTATTTTACAACGATTTCTAAGATGACATATATAGTTATCAAGCTCAACGGTTCATTGAAACAAACACGGACCTCTTAAAACACCAGAAGAAAAAACAATTAGGAGATTGATAATTACCCAAGATGTCCCTCCATTTCTTTGCTTTTTTAATGTATTTATAGATTTTTGATGGGGGTCTCCTGTGGGTGTAACGATAAGGCAGAATACAAAGTCTTCAAGGAGAAAGGACTGCTGGCTCAGCACGTCTACTCCATTTTGGATGTCAAGGACATTGATGGAAATAGGTACACTAAAATAATAGTCGTTTTCTCGGTTACATCACTGACCTTTTTTTGAATGAATTTAATTTTCATTTAAATTCCGTTTAAAAAAATTCAGAAAGTTGGATTATTCTATCTCAATAAAATTCATATGAAGAAGACAAAATTAAGATTAATGTTAAAAAACTGCATGATCTAATCACTTTACGTAATTGTTTCATGCACTTCTCTTGAAGTTTAGGTAATGGATGGATATTTAATCAATCTTTATCCTGATTTTCTACAGGTTGTTAAGGTTACGTAATCCTTGGGGGCGGTTTTCCTGGAATGGGGATTGGAGTGATAACTCGACCAAGTGGGCCAACATTAGTAGCCGGGCCAAACAGGATCTGATGTTGTATGGGCACACATCAGGCGTCTTCTGGATATCACTAGAAGATGTTCTCAAGTAAGACATAAACAATTTTTTGCTTCCTTAATGAAATATTTGTGAATTAGAATGAATAAAACACACAAGGAGTTGAATAACAATTTTGTTTTAATGTTTTTCATATGAATTTAATAAGTAATCGCTTTCACAGCTGTGTAATAAATATAAAAA
This sequence comes from Saccostrea glomerata, assembly GCA_003671525.1. Taxonomy (NCBI): domain Eukaryota; kingdom Metazoa; phylum Mollusca; class Bivalvia; order Ostreida; family Ostreidae; genus Saccostrea; species Saccostrea glomerata. The sequence goes on from PRKT01000733.1 coordinate 130,387, forward strand.
CAATACCATATGATTAATATCCCCTGTATGATGAAACAAAAAGGTTTTATTTAAAAGTATATCATGATAAGAAAAATTAGACAGAGTTCATTATTTCTTTTATACAATGATTAAGCATGTTCTTGACAAACAAACTGATGAACAAATGATATCAATGAAACATATGGAGATAACGACAATATTCAATATCAAAAGTCCATAAAACAATACAAAAGAAAACATTGGAGGTGGGATCAGGTGCCATGGAGGTTTGAGCATTCATTTCCAAATATTCTCACCCGCCGTGTGCTCTTTTTCATGATCGGGAAATAATTATAACGGAAAAATCCGAAAAACTGTATTTGATGACAAGGTCATTGTATCGACCATAGAACTTACAAAATGATGACTACAAACGAGACTGCTGAAATTCTTGTTTCATGAAATCGCTTGTCAATAATTAACATCATTTTATAAAATGTTCATACATAGAGCAAGCTCTTGTGTATTGGATAAACTGAGAAATATGAACTCCGCATGTAGGTGATGAAGATATATTGCTTGTCTAAGTAAGGAAAGTTGACGGTAGAAAAGTTAAAGTCATCTCCTTCACTTCTGTTAATATCTCAGTGAGGAGTAAGGAAAGAGGCTTTTTTGAACATTTACTGGAAACTGTTATGTATTTTTTTTAGTCAACGGTTTTGTTCAAATTCATCATTTTGCAAGTTCTATCAAGGTCGATACACTGATTTTGTCTGCAAAATAACACTAAGCCGAATGCTGACTGGTTTTTCTCACATATGTAGGTCATTAATTAAATTTATTTAAACAGTAATTTGTATATAGATTCCTCCAATTTTTGACCATGACAAGGAACACGCGGAGGGTGTGACCAGTCGGTAGGAGATGCTTTCTCCTTCATGGCACTAGATCCCATGTTTACGAAGCCCAAGTTTGCTCTGGAATTTAGGCTTGATTACTGTTTGCTATCTCCATATAGCAACATCTTCATCATTATAATCTTTAAGTTGTCAGAATTTTTACATTTTTCACATGCAGCAATATATCTTCATCGCTTGCATACAGAGTTTACGTATCTCATTTTATTCGATACGCAAGGACTTGCTCTACATATGAACAATTTCTAAAACGAGGTAAATTACTGACAAACAAGTTGATGAAATAAAAATGGCAGCAGTCTCGTTTCAAGGCGTCATTCCGTACATTCTACATAGTCGTTTCAATGACCTTGTCAGCAAATACAATTTAATCATTGAGTCAAATGTTGACTGCCGTTTTTCAAACTAACTGTTAGTCCATTATTTATACACTGAATTGACGACGGATTTTCCCGTTATTTTCTCGATCATGACAAGGAGCACACAGCGGGCGTGACCGGTCGGCAGGTAATGCTCACTCCTCCATATCACTTGATACCACCTCTGATTTTTCGGAGGTCCGTGTTTGCTCTGCTCTTATTTTGTAATGTTTGATGGACTTTTGATCTTGAATACTGTTCGTTATCTCGATGTTTAATCAATGTTTATTTTTTTAGATAAAAAATTACGAATAGACGAATAATAATATTTAATTGCTCAGACATTTATTAATAACCTTGAAAAGCCTAGTCATTGCATGACTGATTAATTTGAAATGAAAATATCATTTATTATTTTGAATAAACAGAAATGATATTAATATTTTTTTTTCTTAGATACTTTTACAGTGTAGAGATATGTAAGATTCGTCCTGATTGGAGAGAAATCCGATCAGAGGGATTATTCCCAACCAATGCTAGTGAGGTTTTCAAATTAGTGAAGTTGACTGTGTCCAAAACGACAGAGGTGGAAGTGGGCGTGTTTCAAAATGGCATCAGGCATGAGGCCCAGATTGAACTTAAATGATTGTTAGAATTCTTCAATTAAAAAAGTCTCATGACAACAAAATATTTTTATATAAATAAATGTTTTCCTTTTGTGTATTCAGCAAAAAAAAAAAATTATGAGTTTTTGAAAAAAAAAATAAGTTCAAACGAGCAGGGAAAAAAGTATTTCGGGTATTTTGCATTGTTACCTATTACCGCATAAGTAGAAATTTTATCGAGAATTTAATTTTGGCATTATTAGCGAGGCTGTGGTGATCGCTAAAATTGAATATCGCTAAAAATAAATTGCGTGTTATTTGTACTAGTTTCTATAGTGAGCATTTTAAAATCGCTAAAATTACTTCTCGTTAAAAATAACATACCGGTTTTTAAGTAGAAATCGCTAAATTTGCGTCTCGCTAAAATTTTTACTTATACGGTATTGCAAAAATCCACCAATATCCATCTGAAATTCTTCCATTTATTTACTTCTTATAGGGGCAATAAAATTGAAAACCTATCTGACATTTGTGTACTGATACTCAGGAATTCCCCTAATAATGTCCAGGCGTTTGGCCCCCTGGTGGCCTGTAGTAATCGTAAGATTAAGAGTTTTGTGGGATGTAACACCATGCTGGAACCAGGGGAATATATGGTGCTGCCCCTAGCTTTCAACAACTTTGCTTTATGTAAGTATGTTAACAAATTTTAAATAAGATTGGTCCTTGCGTATTTAAAATGATGGAGTATAAGATTTAAGATTTAGGATAGCAATTTAATTATAGAACCCCTATTTGTTGATAAAGGCAGACAGAATTAAGAGGAATCTGCGACTTCGAATTCTTGGTTATTGTCATTTTATTTTGAATGAATTCGAAGTGAATGCCTTAAATTCTCATAAGACTTTTTTAATTATTGATCAATACTTTGAATTTTACCAAAAGCAAAAAAGTCTTACTGAAACACCTTTTTAGTAAAAAAAAAAACAAGAAAACAAAGGGAAACAAAAACTTGTCTTTTTATCCAGTCAGGAATCAGTAAAGAAAACTTGATTTATGATAATAAAACTGAACTGATAATTTTTAAAGTCAACAAATATCTGTATATGTTTAGATACGAAGCGCACAGAGAGATCTAGCTATGTGGTGTCTTTCCATAGTTCGAAGAAAGTAATTTTGGATGAAATTGAAACTCGGAATCAAAAACACAAGTACACTATGGCTGACGCCATAATACAGCTCACATTGGCCGAGGGAAAACGAACGAGAGTAAGTTAAGTCTATATAATAGCAAGTTTATGGTAAGAAAAATGATTATTTATGGTGTCAAGTTCTATCTAAGGTCAGACGATATGTTCCTCATATATCTATTTTGTACATTTTTAAAAATGTATGAAAAATATTAAAATTTTAATAATTTTCTGATCTTTAAACCAGTTTCTAATCATCTTAAATAGATATAGCAATAATCAAAGTATTGAAAGAACTGAAAGCCGGGCTTTCAGGATATACCAAAGGCTTTTTTCAAGGATTTTGTCAATTTTGAGATTTTAGGCAAAGAAAAGGCTGCTAATCACTGCTTTATAATGCATGAAAATTGAATGGTTTTCTAATTATTTAACAATAAATAAACATAACCACGCTCACATGTGAATGTTCCGTAATTGAAGTTTCTGATTTGATCTGTGACTGCCTGCAGCTCATGAAAGGAGTACATTCTTTAAGTTTCAAACAAACAGTTCTTTCATCGCCAACTACATGTAGAAACACTGATACATGTACATTGTCAAGCGACTTCATGCATGTTAATTCTTAAAATCCCGAGTCATTATATAATTAATTAGCTGAAAAACAAAACAGAATATAACCACTTACATAACATCGACAAAATCGATATGAAACATGAAATTCCTCAACAATTTCAACGTTTCGGAAAGCCCGCGCTTTTGAAAATAGTTCTATCACAATATGCATTCAGCAGTGTAAGTGCACAAATTGTTATATCACGATTATCCCAATAAAGCAAATATCAATTTCTCTCTCAGTTTAATTATTATATTGATATTAACTTTTCCAACGATTCGGATGTTAAAAATATTTGTTTTAATATCGTCTCACACTGGGACTATTTTGTTTATCGGAAGCGTCTGCTTTCACGCTGTTTGGCTTTTTTGTTTTCTGTGCTATTTATAGTAAGACAGTCGATCATGATGACTTAAGTCAGGACTTTGCTTTCAGCAAAGCCCAGCTTAAAAGATTTGATTCTGGAGAATTAATTTTTTTTCGAAAAAGGATTATATAAGAAACACTACCCTCTGTTATCTTGCACAAATGCCTGGAAAAGTACCTCAATTTTTGTGAGTATACATATTTTATAATTAGTACTACTTCAGTGACAAATTCTTTGGAAAGAAATATATTATTGAGGAATGTCTCATCTGTCCTTAAGTCCAAAAAGCATATGTCCGATACCTAAAATCATACAAAACTTTGTAAACTGATATAAATGTTGGTAAAGCATATGAAAACCAATGGAAAACAAAGATTCTGTAAAAGTGTATAAACAGTTTACTTTTAAAATTCGATCGTTAAGATTGTCATCTGTACGAGTGGAAAAAACGACATTTCATTTATGCTAGGTTTACTCTTCAATTTTTAGGTTTGTGATAAAGTTTCCATATACTCACTATTTCAATGGTCTGGTGGTATTTTTATGATTGAGAATGGCTGTAGTAATCAGAGTTTCCATATAAAGTATGACTGTTCAATGAGTACTAATGTAGTGTCCACTCGCGGTAGTCTCACCACGCTAGACTCCATCCCTCCACTACACAGGTTAGTATTACAGACAGTGTTAATGTGGTGACCTCTTGCGCTAGTCTCACCACTTTTGAATCAAAGCCTTCCCAACATTGTTAAATGTAATTGTGGAAAGTGCTAACGTGATGTCTACTAGTGGTAGTTTCACAAAACTCGTTTGTAACATAGGTGATTTTAGACAGTAATGTAGGGCGGTGTCCACTTTCGTAGATTTACTGTATAAGAAATTTTGATACCGGTATCAATCATACATTCAAAGGTATATTTAGTCATTTGTACATTCCTAAACTTGAAATATAATTTGCTATTTGTTTTATCATTGATTTAAACAAGAAATATGATATATTGGATAAGAAAAATTGTAAATAGAAACTTAAATTCTATTATTCCAATAGACAAGTGGTTATGGTGCTTACAAATTGTGGGATAAAGAAATCCTACAATATTTCTCAGAGCTGGACTTATTTCAAGCAGAAGTCACCCACATTGCCGCCAGACTGGGCTTCAAAAGGAGTAAAGCACGAACCACCACTTACACATCACTTAGAGGGACTTCACGCTCCAAGGCCTTTATAAACCACTTAAACCAGTAGAGCGACCTCATGCTCCGGGACCTTTATGATCCTCTAACACACTACGTAGAGGGACTTCACGCTCCAAGACTTTTATAAACCACTTACACACCATACAGAGCGACTTCACGATCCAAGACCTTTTTAAACTGTAAAAGGACTACACTCTGTATAAATGGAAAGTGTTATGCATATTCATATAAATGGTGTATAAACAAAATAACTTAAACATTTTATCATACCAATGTGTTTTTATGTAAAAAAAAAACATATCGAATAAACATTTTTAAAAAAAAACAACCCCTACTGTAGAATACTATCTCTCTACTTGCCCATTCCTATTCCTTCATTTTTCATCTCAAAACAAATTGGTTTGTGGTATTGTGACTTATCCAGTTTGTTACGTAACACAAGTAAAGCCGGCTTTGGTATAACAAAAAACCTATTTAATGACTATTCGGACATTATAGATAGGTTATATACTGTTCAATCTTACTATTGATAAAGAATTCGCGTCTTGTTTTTCCGTGATTTACTTATTCTTGAAGAAAACACTTGCTGTGGTCTTCAACTCGACATTTAGATATATCGACGATGTACTGTCAATTAACAATGGTAATTTCCATTCCTATGTTGATACGATATATCCTGGTGAGCTTGAGATGAAAGATACCACAGAGTCTGACACATCTGTTTCATGTGTAGATATTTTACTTGAGAAGGACGTTAATGGTAATCTAAAAACCAGCTCTATGATAAACGTGATGACTTTAACTTTTCTATTGTCAACTTCCCTTATGCAGCAATATACCTTCATCGCCTGCATACAGAGTGTTTATATCTCAGTTGATTCGATACGCAAGATCATGCTCTACGTATGAACAATTTCTAAAACGAGTTAAATTATTGCAAAACAAGTTGATGAAACAAGAATATCATCAGTCTCGTTTAAAGTCATCATTCCGTAAGTTGTATGGTCAATACAATGACCTTGTCAGCAAATACAATTTATCATTGAGTCAAATGCTGACAAATGCCGTTTTTCATTCTAAATTCTAAATTCTAAAGCACTGAATTGACGACGGATTTTTGCGTTATTTCCCGATAATGATAAGGAGCATCCGACGGGTATGACCGGTCGGGGGGCGGGGTATGCTTACTCCTCCATGGCACCTGATCCCACCTCTGATGTTTTGTAGGTCCATGTTTGCGCTGCTCCTATTTTGTTTTGTTTTATGGAATTTGATCTTGAATACTGTTCATTATCTCCATATATTTCATTCCCGATTATGAAGAGCTAGTTTTCACCAATCTGCTCTTGTATACTTTTTTTGTATGCTTAAATGTTTATTTTATTATGCATTATACACACTTTTAGAGCATCCTTTGCCTTTCATGCTTTCATGGCTTTGCATTGGATAGTGGTTATGTTTTTCTTTACATAAATTATCATTTTGTATCTTGATGTGTCAAAATTTATCATTGTACATTTTTGACAAACAAAAAGAATTTAAATTACACATGTACCATGTGTTGATTGGAATCCGAAACTTCTTAAAAATCATTATAAACAAAGATGCATAGCGGGTTCCAAGGAAAAAACTGTATTCAAGCTAAAAGTCAATTAAACAATACAAACTTTGAGCATAGTAAACACGGACTTCTAAAACATCAAAGGTCGGATCAGGTGCCATGGAGGAGTAAGCATCTCCCACCGACCGGTAACACCCGCCTGAGTAATATCGTTTCGACAATTATAAATGAAAGTATCTACTGTTAATTGATAATGCGTCGTCAATACAAATAAATGTCGATTTGAAGGCCATGATGTGTTCTTTCTTCTCAGGTATTTTAAAGTTCTTGAATTAATTCTGCTTCATATGAATTCAAAATAGGACTTCAATATCGGGAATTATTGAGCTAATCAAAACTTCTATTCGGTCACTCTGTTTAATTTTATTCCACTTTCTCAAGTGCTGGTTAAAATACCAATGTAAGATTATAAACAAATAAAATCCTTTTAAGTTCAGAGATGCTGGATAAAAACTATATATGCTTCAGAAAAGAAGTTCTCGCAATACCCTCCAAAAACCAAGCCATATTTGTAACAAGGTAATGTTCAAGAAGAAATGAAGGAATTCCATGGTTAAAAAGATTCAAACCTGTAAGAATATAGTGAGGAAAAAATTCCTATGAGACACATCCTTTTAACATTTTAAGAATGGAGAGGAATCTAATGACAAGCCCCTCTTTCTTCCAATGGGTAGGATCAGGATGTTCCTTGTATTCATTGAGAAGAAGGATTTTGATATGGTATGATTTAAAAGTTGGAGTATAGCCGATCTTTTCCAAGAAATTTCCCCCATCTTGTCGTGCCAGACAGCGTCTGTGAATACTTTTATAAATGATCATCAGTTTCTGAAATGTGGCATGTGATTCAACTATTGTTTTAAGTAAGTCAGTTTCAAAACAAGAAAATGAAAGTCTCCATCCAAATTCCTTTGATTCGTCATTTTGGCAACAAACTCTACTTGCATGTTGCGAAGTTTTTCGTATTCTGGATCTTTAAAAAATCATTATATTTTTCTGCGCAAGGATTAACAACAATTATTGGGACAAGGTCAATTGATGCTTCATAGGAACCGGCAAATTGATCAACAATTGTTGCAGCCACTGTACCTTTACCTGTAAGGCCCGGGGAGACAACCACTCCTGATAGTGGAAGTGCATGCTCCACTAGATTGTAAAACATCTCTGAAAAACACTCCGGATTCATATATCCTTCAGGATCCATACAGTCTTTCCAGAGATCAATTAAACACCCAGACTGTCTAAATTTCACATATTCCGGGTTGCTTGTTTTCTCCAGGACGCCTTGTATTTGCACAGGACCAACGACATCACATTCATTCGTTAATAGTGCTGAAGTATCGCAAGCCCAACTTCCAACCTATTTATAGTCAGTCAACACAAAATCTGGTATCTAACATTCCTACGTGAGATAACGTGCTTTCTCCTGCAGTTTTTACTCTCTGAAATTCTGCCGCTGTTCGCGGATATTATCCATTCAAAATTTCATTTAAAGCATTAAAAATTTTCTGTTGCTCGTCCATCTTTGTAGTATAAAGGTGAAAAAATCGTTTTTTTTTTATTTTCCGTCCTGGTAAATCAAAAATGACTTCTCGTTTGTGTTGTTGGTATTCTCATGAGTGATAACCAGAGCTTTATATACTAGCATCCAACGTTATCCTTATTTCTCTACATTTTAAATATAACTCAAAATGGGTTGAAAGGAGCAGACTATGATTGAAGGCACCGAACGATGTTTTAATAGCCTTATTTATCCCCAAACAGGATACTACTCTGCCTATCTGTAATTTACAATTTACTTTGTATCAAAAGTAAGTGTTTATGTGTTTATAAGATAAATAAAATAGAGTGCTTTTATTTCGTTGAAAACAGGAATTAAAATTTGTTTATGTAAAATAAATTAGCAAGATTCATAGAGCGTAACAATAATAAACGGGGTGTCACATTTTACCTTATTTTCTGATTGGGTAAAAATAGGAATGTAGAGGACATATTTCTACCTTTTATATCGAATAAACAATTTTTAAGTACAAACGGTACTTAAATAAAATATTGATGTAACGAACTGTATTAATGCTCAAAGTCCATTTATAAAATTCAAATAAAGAGCAAAGTAAACACGGACCTCTAAAACATCAGAGATGGGGTCAGGTGCAAAGGAGGAGTGAGAATCTCTTGAAGAATGGTCACACCCAACGTGTTTTGCATTCTGGTTAAAATCTGGCATTTACAATATTCTATCTAGAATAAATAATTTATAATATTCAGACCTTGATATAAAGGGTACTTCCAAATTTTTTTTTCACACAACAGTTTCTGTAAAAATATTTTTTAATTTAATTGCGCTTCTCTCTTTTAAAATAACTGACGACAATGAAATGAATTTTAATTTTTAGTTTTTGACTTCGAATTAAATTGTGGCATATGAAACTTAAATGTGCATTCGTGGGACCATGGCTTTACTTTGTTTGACTTGGTTGTTTACTTACAAAATGTTGCACAGGACTGTAAAGCGGCGAAAGTTATCATATGGACGAAATCAATGCCTTTTACCAGTGCGCAATAAATATTTAACTCGCATTAAATGAATGCTAAGAATATTGCAATTTATACTAAAGTGGATTAAATTGAGTTCAAATAATAGTTAACGCAAAGGAAACTAATGCATATTAAAAAGTTTCACAGCTTTGCTTTTAATGATATATTTTGTACATCATGTCTTATACAAAGCAGTGATGTACATTGACATTTTTTATCATAGCGTCTTTACTTATTTAAGTGACAAACTTAATCTCTACTATTCATCCAGGAAGAGAATAAACACTGATATCACACTATGGACATGTGACATGTGGCTTAATTTGTATCAACTAATACACAATGATTTCTCCATTGACACGGATCAGATTTAATTTTTGATAACGAATCAAATTTAAATTTAAGTCTCTGTGTGAACAAAGCATAAAAGTAGATCGGCAGCATTACACAAATCTTTTACTGATGCATCAGATAAAAATCAACTGTACATATCCGATATATGAAATGAGAAAAATTTCACCATATTTTTTTTTTCAAATTCTTTAAATCCCCGTGGTGATCCGGGTCAGAATATGTCCTCAGTACCCCTTGCTTGTCGTAAAAGGCGACTTAATGGGGCGGTCCTTCGGATGAGACCGTATAAACCGAGGCCCCGTGTCACAGCAGGTGTGGCACGATAAAGATCCCTCCCTGCTCAAAGGCCGTAAGTGCCGAGCATAGGCCTAAATTTGCAGCCCTTCACCGGCAAAGGGGACGTCTCCATATCAGTGAAATATTCTGGAGAGGGACGTTAAACAGTATACAATCAATCAATCAATCAATCAAATTCTTTAAATGAATAAAAAAAGGGATCTATAGATAACTGGGAAAAATTACTCTAATCAAATTGCACATTTGTCGCCTTTTTCAGGAACGAAACAGTATTTGTGACTTGTTCATGGTGTAGTAAAAATTTTGGAACCAGTGGTGCGTCATGGCGAAAAAACAAATTTATTTCTGGCAACTTGTAATGAGGAAAAAATCCATTGGACACGTATCCTATCAACCTTTGTAGAATAGACAGAAATCGAACAGCAGTACAGTTTTCGGTCCAATAACATGGGTCTGGATATTCATCGTATTCCAGCAGTAGTAAGATTTTGAAGTGATACGAACTCAAAATTGATGTGCTGTTGTTACGATCTGGTGAAAATCTGGCTTCTTTGGGTGATAAATAATATCGACGGATTATCTTGTAAACCACAAGAAGTTTCTTAAATATTTCATGAGAGGAAGAAATCCTTTTAATCAAATCGGTCTCATAACAGGAGAACGATAGTCGCCATCCTAAAGCATCTGATTCGTTTAACTTTGCAGAGAGTTCCACCCCAATATCTTTTAAATGTTGATATGTTGGATCTCTAAAAAGCAAATTAGATTTTCCACCATTTAGATGAGCCACGACGATCGGTACAAGATCAACTGAAGATTCATCATAGTGATAGACAATTGTTGCAGCAACTGTTTCTTCTCCTCGAAGAGACAGTTTGTACTTCACCTCTTTCTTTGTTGCACTTAGTGCCTGCTCGACCAAATTATAAAAAGTTTTTGAAAACTTAGTAGGATCCATATATCCATGATTGTCGAGGCAATCTTTCCAGTTATCGGCCGATTCTCCTGTAGGCTTCAATCTAACGTATTCCTTGTTTGTGGAATTCTCCAGTGTGCCGTGTATTGAAACAGGTATAACAGCATCGCACTCGTTGATAACAACTGCTGATGTTCCACATGCTAAGCTTCCGACGTCTATGCTGTCTACATTAAATCTGGTATCCAAGCTTTTGATTCTAACAAGAACATTGTTTCCAACCGTTCTCACTATTTGCAGTAAAGGGGTTGTTCTCGGTGGATTTCTAGAAAAGATTTTATTTACAGCAAAGGAAATTCTCTGTCTTTCTGTAGCTGTCCTGTTTAGTGGGTCGGCCATTTTATTTGTGTATCACAAACTCCCTTTTTAAAAGGTTACTTAATTACAGGATATTATTTGTCGTTCAAATTTCCGATTTAAACTCCTATTTGCATATGTATGGCCAAGAATAAATAACCGATTGAATTCTGCTAATCGCGACTCTGAGTCGCGCTGGCACATCATTACTGCTGCTGCGGATCGCGACCTCAGGTCGTTTTGAGGGGTTTCCTCGTCTGACGCTTTTTTACATGCTATTTTTGGCAAAGCATCCCTTGCATGTGTTACGGACCGGAAGTCAAGAAATACGTGTTTTCACATTTAGGGCACTTTTTAAATAGGAATAACAATTACAAACTCAGTGTTTCATGTAGTTTTTTTTCTGTAAATTTTCTTTAGGAGAGTATTAAGATCATTGCTTGACATGAGTAGATGTATCTTACAGAAATCAAATATGAAGACATGTGGATAGTTTTATCTCAATACAACTTCGATGAACAGCTAACCACGAAAGAAAACCCCTGGCACCCACTCTTACAGCACGTATTTGCGTTAAAACTTTTTTTATAACCAAACGTCAAATAATTATTTTTATATTTGAAGGTTTTTTTGTATATAGAATATTAAAAGTACAAGGGACAAAACGCTATTAGATTTCTATCTGTCGGGTTCTGTATTTTAACATTTGTGTCACTTTAAAAGCTCTTATTTATTATCTTAGTTTCTTAATTGTATTTCAATCCAACAAATCAAAATAATAAATTATCACTATTAAGGGGCAGCAACCCTCTGATAAGAGAGATAACTTTCAAAGGACAAACTATGAATACTACTCACAGTATTCTTAATCAGAGTTTCCTAATTGAGACCACTGAGTAGTCAATTCGATGAAATCATACATGTGATGGGAACAATACTTTCTATTTTTTTGCCAATTTCTTAGTAATTGTTTTATTATATTTAACAATTAAACATTTAAACCAAACATCAAAAGCCTTATAAATTGAGTAAGTTGTATCTTTTTAAGGACCATTTTAAAAATGGTTTAGTGTTTCAAGTACGTACTAAATACAGCAATTTTATTAGTAGGATTTTTTTTTCACATGAAGAAATATTTAGAAGAAAGATAACTCCTCCTCACAGATGTATTTTTTTCTTACAACCACATACAACATTGTGATTTTCTGACTTAGGAAGCATCGCTTCATGATGTTTTCTAACATGATTTTCATAGGTATGATACTAAGTATTATTTTCATATGCACCTCATATATTAAATTTAATGTTGTGATAATATATCGTTAATCTTTCTGTTCTCTGTGTTCGATTTCTTCATATCATGATCTGACATAAAAATTATTTCTGAGAAAATAAGCAGCGCTTCATACGAGGGTCGTTCAATAAATAATGCAACATGTCATCTAAAAGTAAGAGAAGTACGTAAATACATATTCTTAATAGTTTCAATCCCTAAAGGCATTCCCTGTTACCAGTTACATATGTCTCAAGTCTTTGAATCCATGAACAGAAATCCTCAGCATACTCATCTTTAGGGGTGCCCCAAAGACACTGAGGAATATCATTTCCCATGACATATCTAACATTGTACGATCTTCCTTTGATTGTTTTCATGTGTTTTGGGGACAAAAAGATCTCACAGTGGCTGCGATTAAACTAATATGGGTCATTGAAAAGTCATGTATACTTTCTTTTCTTCAAAATTTTATTTTTTCTCTAAGAGTATATCCAGCTGCGTTGTTTAGCACAGGAAAAATACCATTGTCACCGAATTTGGACTTCCTTTGCAAAAAATCTGTTCAACTTTCCTTTATGCGATTTGAAGATAAAACTTACTATTGCTAGTCCTTTATTTGGATGCATGTTCATGTTTTAATGGACCTCTTTAAATACATGAAACTAATAAAACATGTTTGCAGCCATTACTTCTCTTTATCCTAATTAGATGACACCCTTTTCTTTGATTCCTCATTTTTTTTTATCATTAATCATATTTTACGACTTTAATAAAAGCATCAATGTTTCGTCATACATTAAGCAAGTTTATCAATTCTTCAATTTTGTTTAAAAATGTGTTTTTAAGTAAACCGTGTTGCACATTTAACGAATGTTCTCTCTTGGACATTTGTGAGAAAATAGGGCACCTATCTGATTGAAATATTGTTATATGTTGTTCCTTTGTCCGAATTCTACAAAATGCTGTGACGATTTAATGTTAAGTATTTTAACAATGTCTTTCCATGTAAATATAGCATTTTCAAATTACATGTGGCAAACAAAGTTGATATTTTGTGATGTCTTCACAAATTTCAATTGACAATATTGACTGTTATATTTGAACCCTTGTTTTTTTCTTCCGAATTATTGAATCCATCTGAAAAGTATACAGCCTTAAAGATTATTTTTTTCCACTTATAAAAAAATTATCTTAAATATGAGGTTTGCGGCGATTTATGTAAAAAGCGCAGTTTTCAAATACGCACTGATTTTCATCTTCTTGGCGGAGATCATTTATAAACAGTTTTCAGCTCAGTGTATTGACCATGCTTACTTTAAAAATGAATTTCTTTGAAAATTCGTGGGATTTTCTGTGTTTAGTAGATCTTAAATAGAACTTTTCAAATATGAAAAAATAAAATCAAATGCCCCAACATGTATTATGATATACTGAGTATTGCATTACTTATTGAACGACCCTCGTACTTCAAACTATTTTCCATGTCGCTCTAATGTTATTGTTGTTTATGAAAATCAATATTACAAATTTTAAATTTTCTAAAGTGAAATTTATAGCAGAGGGTCGGGACCCCTTAACCATATCGAAAGAATTATAATCTAAGAAATATTCTAAATACCGTTATCTCCGCTTCATTTTAAATACCCCCACCCCTGAAAAAGATTAAAATTTAGGCATATATAATAATAATATAATATAATTTATCGAATTACAAAATGTTTCCAATATTTGACCTGTTAGCTCAATAGGGCATACAATATGGTCTAACAAGTATCACAATTTAGGCGAATAGTTTACTAGAGTGTTTCATTAGATTTTACATGTAAATGTAAGTTGATTTCAATACTGTTTGAAGCCACATGTGTATGCATGTGCCAAGGTACTGTATTGCTTAAAAAACAATAACTTTCTTAAATTGCAATTTTTTTTCAGTTAAGGACATATGATGTAAACAATTTTTTTCTTTGGGGAAGACTTGATATTAATAATGTCACAGGTTTAGAAAAGTGGACATATCTTTTAATTTTTTTTCTCTTTAGACTTTGAGAATGGAATATACCTTAAGTTTTCTCCAAAACGTTCGCAACTGAGGTAATCGCTGTAAAGACTTTTAATCTGTAATCCTTTACTTTCTTTTTTTCTTCAAAAATGTTTTAAGTAGCACTAAAACCTCATGTTTTAAGTTACACTGCTTAATATTGATCCATCCAGTATCTGAGTATGTCGAAAACTACGAGTACACTATACGTTGTACTGTTGACAATCTCATCATTTACGATAACCTGGTAATATTTTTATAATCTTGTTATATTATTTTCAATTTATCCCACGTATCCAACTATTGATACTGCCCTGTCATATCCAACAAACTAGAAAGTGATTTCTTAATAATTTAATGTTTGATATGTTAATAAGACATTTGACTAAGATGAGGGAAAACCAGAGTAGAAAGTTAACTTCCTAAATTTGTAATACAATACTTTTTGCAAGAATGGAAGGGGGTTGTGTTGTATCAATGATGCATATAAACTGAAAAAATATTTCCAATAAAAGAAATTATTCTTTATTTAAAAGCAGAACACCTTTGCAGATGTGGCTTCAAAAGCATGAAAATCAAATCACAATCAAAATATCTGTAAAATCTTATAATACACGTGCGTATCCTTCTGACCCAGATTTAAACTTGATACATGTTAGAAAAAGATGTAAATGTATACCCTATTGAGCTACCCATTAAGCTAAATTGAAAACTTTACCAATATTTTGTAAATCGCTGTAAATATTGTCTGAGTTTAATAATTTAAGAAGAAGAATGTTTTAGAACTTTTTACATTGTTTTGTTGAAATATGTGGAGATAACAAAGAGTATTCAAGCTCAAATGTCCATGAAACAATACAGAATAGGAACAAGCGGGGAAAACACGGACTTCCAAAGCATCAGAGGTAGGATCAGGTGCCAGGAAGGAGTAATCATCCCCTGTCGACCAGTCAAACTCGCCGTAAGCACCTTGTCATGATCAGGAAATAACGGAAAAGTCCGTCGTCAATTCAGTCTGTAAATAAAAAACTAACAATTAGTATGAAAAAAGTCAGTTAGCATTTGACTCAAGATAAATTGTATTTGCTGACAAGTTCATACATCGACCATAGAACTTACGAAATGATGACTTTAAACTAGAGTTCTGATTTACTTGAACTTTTGGACAATTTGAAATCACAAGACTTTACAAAAATCAACAGCTTATAAACTTACGACTTTTCAACTTTATACACAACAATTCCCCACGACAAATTAAAATCCAGGCTTTTTTATATCATTGACAGCTGCTTCTTCAACAAAAATGGAACTCGTAAATTTACTTACCTCGTCATTGGTCATTTGAAAAATTATTTTGTTATAACAGATTCTGATTGCACACATAAGTACTCTGAAGTTGACATCAAGAAGATGCTTGAGTCTCTGATTGACAATATCTATGTGGTTTTTGGAGACCAGGTATTCCAACAATCTATTGGAATTCCCATGGGTACAAATTGCGCTCCGTTATTAGCAGACTTATTTTTATATTCATATGAAGCAGAATTTATGCAAAATCTTTTGCGTGAAAAGAAGAAAACACTTGCTGTGGCCTTCAACTCGACATTTAGATATATCGACGACGTATTGTCAATTAATAATGATAATTTCCATTCCTACGTCGACACGATATATCCTGGTGAGCTTGAGATAAAAGATACCACAGAGTCCGACACTTCTGCTTCATACTTGGATATTTTACTTGAAAAAGACACTAATGGTAATCTAACAACCAAGCTATATGATAAACGTGATGACTTTAACTTTTCTATCGTCAACTTCCCTTACTTATGCAGCAATATACCTTCATCACCTGCATACGGAGTATTTATATCTCAGTTGATTCGATACGCAAGAGCATGCTCTACGTATGAACAATTTCTTAAACGAGGTAAATTATTGACAAGCAAGTTGATGAAACAAGAATATCAACAGTCTCGTTTAAAGTCATCATTTCGTAAATTCTATGGTCGATACAATGACCTTGTCAGCAAATACAATTTATCATTGAATGAAATGCTGACTGACGTTTTTCATACCAATTGTTAGTCCATTATTTATACACTGAATTGACCACGGATTTTTTCCGTTATTTCCTGATTATGACAACGAGCACACGGCGGGTGTGACCGGTCGGCAGGGGATGCTCACTCCTCCATGGCACCTGATCCCACCTCTGATGTTTCGGAGGTCCGTGTTTGCTCTGCTCTTATTTTGTATATTGTTTAATGGACGCTGAGATTGAATACTGTTCGTTATTTCCATATCCTTGTTTCATCAACTTGTCCGTCAATAATTAATCTTGTTTCAGAAATTGTAGATCATGCATGTTGAGCATGCTCATGCGTATCAAATCAACTGAGAGATATAAACCCCGTATTTAGGTGATGGTTTGTTGCTGCATAAATAAGGGAAAATGAATTAAATCATAATATGAACGCTTTGTATCATATATAATAAAAACAATATTTCTTTTGCTGGAATTAAACTCCGTGTAACCTTTCCATTCCTACAGCATTTGAAAAAAATCCAATATAAGCTTAGGAAAATCAGCTTTTCATTACCTGAGATAGGTGTATTGATCTTTTAGTGACAATGTACACTCAATGCTAGAAAGGATGATGAGGTAAACAACAAATCTTTTTGCTGGTAGTGTCGAAAACAAACACCTACCTGTCTAAAGGATAACGAATTATAGGAATGGTATCCAAAAACTCACCAGAAGGAACTGTTTGTGAAATAAACGGCATACTATGGTTTAAATGAGAACAAAACAGAACATTGCCTGCACCACGTGACAGTACTCACCACAAATTATATTGAGATGAGGAGGGGAACCATTATAAGGAAGCACCGAGGGCGGGGAAGGAGAACATCTGCACCTGCGTACCTAGCAACACACGGTCAAATTCACTCCCGTTCGTCTCATCGTCTCTCCGCCCCGTCCGTCGTGGGGTCATTTAACACTCATCGGTACCCTGACCTGCAGCAAACTAAATCAACCTTATCCAGGAAAGTGAGTAATACCAGTTTTATTTGATAGAGCAAAAACTTGTATCTTTCAGTAAAAAAAAATAATATATCAAAGTGCTTCTCGTTTAAAGAAATTAAAACTATAACTCTGCTCGCTGAATAGAAAAGTCGAACTAAACTATGAAATGATATATATGCTAATCTCGGGCAAAGAGCAAAATTTAAAAAAAAATGAGTGGGTCAAAAATTTCAATTTCAGGTATTAAATATTGCATTGAATAAATAAAATTTGATCGTGTCTCATTTTCCATAAAAACAAAACGCTTTTTTCGATGTAGTTTAAAAAACAGATTTTTAGCCAATCAAAATCTCTGTGTGTGATTAGCACTTTCCATTTCATGCAAGAGTTTGACTTTTCCACTCAGTGAGCAGAGTTTTGACGCTGTTAACGGATATAAATCAAAACAGACATACACGCCATATATGGTTGCGTAGATAAATTATCGCAAAAGAAAATGGTAATAAACATTTTGCCAATACATTTCCTCTGAAATTGTAGATGAGTACATTTCTGAGGAAAGGGGAGGGTGGGTTTAAGTGTAATTCGGATCTAGATACTGTCAGTAGAATACTTAATATACGAGTGGAATCACACGAAAAGTAAAATAATTCCCGCTAATTTTTATGGTACTAATGTCTATCTAAAATGTTTTGATCAACCGTCCATTAGCGAATTATAATTCTCGCTAATTGACTTTGAAGAGCTCTTTCGCGATAATAAGTACTCACGAAAAAAAGGAATCTACATCATATACCATCTGTTATTATATTACTATGGGTCTCGTATAGTGATGATTTTAGTAGAGATAACTAAAAGTACAGGTAAAAACAATTACTAGACGTTTCTTTCTTTTTTAATTGTGATATTGCTACGTCTAGAACTTATTGGTTTAGAATTGAGAACACAAATTACAATATGTACTTCCTTGATGAAGTTTTTAATGAAAATCATAACACTGATTCTCGACCAATCTTTGTAACGGTTTTTCTCCTCAATAAGCGTAATTGGCAATATATTTCTGTTTTTAATACGAGAGGAGTCTTTTTTCCGTACTTCATTCATAATAAACATTTGAAACCTCATCGACTTTCTCTTGATAAAGGATGAGTATCATTGATGCTAACAAAGTGATAATGGGTGCTAAATATCACGCATGGGGGCGAACATGTTGATCAACTAATGTGACTCAGGAAAACAGTAGAGTTTGCGTTTTTGTTATATCCGACGAGAACATGTGTGCCTTTTGGACCCGGTATGGGTCCCTTGCTAACATTGCTAAGAACAGCAGAAGAAAGCCAACAGTTGTTAGCAGTATGAACCTAAAGCAGAGCTGCGAGGTAGGAATATTCGTAGTCTTGCAGTAGACCGAATTACTAGTATCACAAGTCTAGTTTTTAGAACATGCATGGGTTTGACACTAAGGATGAATTCGAGATTCATGAAGAGAAAATAATTGGGCTAGTTAGGAGTTATTTTATTTGAGTCAATGGATAAGTAACCAAATAAATATTCAGCAATTCTGCAAAAGATGCTGCTGCCTAGCAAATACAATTTATTATTAAGTCAGATGCTGACGGACGTTTTTCATACTGATTTTTAGGCCATTATTTACACACTGAATTGATGAAGGATTTTCCGATCATTACTAGGAGCACACGGCAGATGTGACTGGTTGGTAGGGGATACTTACTCCTCCATGGCACCTGACCCCACCTCTGATGTTTTGGAGGTCCGCGTTTGTTCTACTCCTCTTTTGTATTGTTTAATGGACTTTTGATCTTTAATGGACAAAAAAAACCCGTCGTCAATACACTGTATAAATAATGGACTAACAATTAGTATGAAAATTGTCAGTCTGCATTTATTTAATGTAATCATTTTAAAAGCTCTATGGTTGATACAACGACCTTGTCAGCAATGATTACATTAAATAAGAATGCTGATATTCTTGTTTCATCAGTTTGTTTGTCAATACTTTACCTCGTTTAAGAAATTGTTCATACGTAGAGTATGCTCTTGCTATCGAATCAAATAATATATATAAACTCCGTCTCCAGGTGATGATGTTATATTGTTGCAAAATAAGGAACGTTGCCGATTGTAAAGTTAAAGTCATAACGTTTATCATAGACCTTGGTTGTTAGATTACCCTTAGTGTCTTTTTCAAGTAAAACATAAAAATACGAATCGAAGGTGTCTGACTCTGAGGTATCTTTTATCTGAATCTCACCAGGAAATATCGACATAAGAATGGATATTACCATTGCTAATGGACAATACGTCATCGATATATCTAGATGTCGATTAAAGGCGACAGCAAATGTTTTCTTCTTTGCACGTATAGTATTTTGGACAAATTCTGCTTGATATGAATACAGAATAGGTCTGCTAATAAGGAGGGTAGAAGTAAACCATACACTTACATAATAAGCGAAAGTGCTGAAAGCGCTAAAATTGAATAACGGTAAATATTAATTACATTCTATATGTAAAAGCTTCTTTAGTGAGCATTTTGAAATCGCTAACATTATATTTCGCTTATAATTAAATGTCTCTTTTTGAGGACAAATCGCTAAATTTGTGACTCGCTTAAATTTCCACTTATACGGTATACGTATATTTTAGTTGTGCTTTGCGTGGTTAGAAACGACGTCATTATAAGCAAATGTTTTCTTCTTTTCACGTATAGTATTTTGGACAAATTCGGCTTGATATGAATACAGAATAGGTCTGCTAATAAGGAGGGTAGAAGTAAACCATACACTTACATAATAAGCGAAAGTGCTGAAAGCGCTAAAATTGAATAACGGTAAATATTAATTACATTCTATATGTAAAAGCTTCTTTAGTGAGCATTTTGAAATCGCTAACATTATATTTCGCTTATAATTAAATGTCTCTTTTTGAGGACAAATCGCTAAATTTGTGACTCGCTTAAATTTCCACTTATACGGTATACGTATATTTTAGTTGTGCTTTGCGTGGTTAGAAACGACGTCATTATAAGATTTTTTGAAAATGATGAATCATGTAAATGATGTCCTTAAATTAGAGATTTAATTTCGGCAACACAATACATGTATTCAAGCAATATCGGTAAACCTAGCTTTTTTTATAACGAAAATGCATGGCATAATAAAGCATTAACTGTTTATTGGTTTGTTATGACGACAAAGCATTAATTCAATGCATATATATGCATCTGTTAATATTCATATAAATTATTCCATAAACCATAAATATTCTTCATTGTTATTTTTTAAAATAACATTTTAAAACAAAGAAAAGTCGTCCTTTTAGGATAATAAACATCATGCATATATAGTTTTAACTATAATACACTTGACTTTGAACTGAAAATTGATAGATGGCAAGTTTTTGCTATGCCTTAAAGTTATTTATCCTAATAACGGCAATTACATGAGCAATCTTATCAGGGTAGAAGTAAACCATACACTTACTTCGTTTGATAAGATTGCTCATGTAATTGCCGTTATTAGGATAAATAACTTTAAGGCATAGCAAAAACTTGCCATCTATCAATTTTCAGTTCAAAGTCAAGTGTATTATAGTTAAAACTATATATGCATGATGTTTATTATCCTAAAAGGACGACTTTTCTTTGTTTTAAAATGTTATTTTAAAAAATAACAATGAAGAATATTTATGGTTTATGGAATAATTTATATGAATATTAACAGATGCTTATATATGCATTGAATTAATGCTTTGTCGTCATAACAAACCAATAAACAGTTAATGCTTTATTATGCCATGCATTTTCGTTATAAGAAAAAAAACTAGGTTTACCGATATTGCTTGAATACATGTATTGTGTTGCCGAAATTAAATCTCTAATTTAAGGACACCATTCACATGATTCATCATTTTCAAAAAATCTTATAATGACGTCGTTTCTAACCACGCAAAGCACAACTAAAATATACGTATACCGTATAAGTGGAAATTTAAGAGAGTCACAAATTTAGCGATTTGTCCTCAAAAAATGACATTTAATTATAAGTGAAATATAATATTAGCGATTTCAAAATGCTCACTAAAGAAGCTTTTACATATAGAATGTAATTAATTTTTACCGTTATTCAATTTTAGCGCTTTCAGTACTTTCGCTTATTATGCCAAAATTAAATCCTCGCTAAAAATTCTGCTCATACGGTATTTTACAATAATATAACATATAATCCACTCACTAATTTGAATCTATTTTCGTCCGAGAAAGGTCACTTACCTTTATGGTAAAGTACACATATTTTTTTTTTGTAATCACTCTAGACACTGACTGAATAGTAACATGATGAGGTTTGTTGTAAGAGACATTGCAAGAAATACTTATTAAAGTCAAGAACAAAGACCCCAAACCTGTAGATTTCATTAGCAAGCTTTCTAATCAAATAATCTACGACCAATCCAGGACCAATGTTATCTTTCGAAACAAAAAACCCAGCAAATCCTAATATCTAAATGAAAATACGATATACGATATTTTTCATATTTCTCTAAACAAGGTAAAGAAAGTATTGTTGTTAATAATCATAGATCAAACAAACTTCCAACACCGAATGATTAATAAAGAAAGAAATGTATTCAATTTTAATGTCTGGTGGTAAGTATTTTGAACACTAGTTAACGAAGGTATTATATGAAATTTTGTAACAAATAAACTAAGTTCATGCCCAAAAGTCTATTCAAACAAACACATCAGGAGCAGAGCAAACACGGGTCTCTAAAAAATCAGTTGTCAGGTCATTGTCAGAGGTATGCATTCCCTATCGACTAGTCAAACCCGCTTTGAGCTCTTTTCTAATGCTAAAAACACGGAAATATTTAGCCAATTTCTAAATATTGGCTTTGTAACATGCAAACACATTTGTCATAATGCTAGACTGTATTTGCTGACAGTGTCAGACCTATGATATATACATGCTTTATGATTACATTCAAGTGCAGTAACTGGATGACGGAGCAATATGGACTGTCACATTCAGACACAAGATGATGGTTTGAATTACTACAATGACATTGACACACTGTATGACGATAGAACTATGTACAGCATTTACGTTCAGACACTGATGAAGTTTTTTTTATTTTTTTAAATAATATTTAGTTTACTAGTATGTGGTATAAAATGTTTAGACACTTGTATTAAATTTTCAGTCACTTTAATTCAACTTCCAGTCAATTGTAAGTGTCACGGCAATAAAGTAGAACTTTGTATGTTCAATTTTTAGTCATTTGTACGTGTCACGGTAATTATATAATCAATTAAATGTACTTAATTATCAATTAGACGTATCAATTTTGAGTCATTGGTATAATAGAATTTTCTGTCAATCTGATATTGACTTTTCAGTCTCTGGATGACGAGAGAGCAGTGTACAAGAGTTCCAGTCGCCTTACCACTACTTCTCAGGGCGATTCGTCGTCGTACGGCAGTGTTCTGTCTCAGATCCAAGAGAACACGTCCGACTGCGAGGGTATCGTCGACTTCCTGTCAAGGACTAACCGGGTTCTATGGAGCACAAGTAAGACAAGATGAAAGGGAAAACTCATAATTTTTTGTGCACTTTATACTTTAGATAAAAAGCCCCGAAATCGGAAGCCACATAATTCATAATTTGCTGACCATTTGCACGATTTAAATGGTTTAAAATTGCAGAAGGGAAACTGTGGATACTGAACTTTCTACAATAACGTTTTAGGCGCTAAATTTCTTAATTTATACTAGTATGCTAAAAATTTGTAATTCCCAGTAACCGTGTTATAATAGATGGCCTCTGTAATATTGATTAGTTGTTTTATTTCTGCATTTTAGTTTTGAGTACAGTATTCTTATTGATGCTCACAGCATTACCATTGTCCATGATAGCCGTAGGTAGGTATATGTTTATGAAAGCTCAACAGTGACCATTACTATAGTATATAGTGATTTTCACGTGTCTAAAAGATCAATTGACGGAACGTTCAATGGCCAGACACTTGTGCTAATAGTTTACATGCTTTTAATGTATATTTTAGGATCAACATATCGTAATGAATGCCCTGTTGAGCCTCGTATTCCAATCTACCTGTTGGTAGGTGGTAGTTTTGGACTCATTAAGGTCCTCCTGATGTTGTGGAATCAGAAGAAGAGGAACAGTGACACGTGCGATGACGAAGATGATGACGCAGATACAGAGGACGCTGTCGTGCGCAGAACCACGAAGTTCACTAGTTTTATATTGACCATATTTCTGTTAGTATGGTTTGTTATGGGAAATATATGGTTTTACAATATTTGGAAGCCAAACTTTGACCAGCCCCTTCATGAGCCAAGAAACTGGTGTCACGAAATCGTGTTTCGTTACACATTTTATCACTTGGTAACGTGTTACGGTCTCTTAGGACTAGTAATGGTCATTTTAAGCAGTTTTATTAGCTATTACTGTTGTAAAAAATACTTGTATATCAAATAGCCTTTACATCAAATAAAAATTTGGGACTATATTTTGATATTTTTTGTACATACTTGTATAACTACACTCTTTTTAAAAAAATATTAGGAGTGTTGCTTTTTATAGGCGTCTTGGTCAACGAACACAAGCAGAACAGCTCACAACTTAACGCAGACCGTATCACATCGTGTACATTCTCTATATTGTTATATTTTTGCATTTGTAGACTTCGACTTGGCTGTGTAATTTTATTCGTAATATTTTATTTTTATATTTACTTACAAATTCAATTGTCCACAAACTTTAATTTTTGCTGGTAATGACAAGGAGCACATATTGAATGAGACCGGACGACAGGGGATGCTTACTTCTCCATGGCACCTGATCTGACCCAGATATATGTTTCTAGAGATCCCATTTTGTTCTGTTTTCGTTTTGTTTCAATTGATTTTGGAGTTTGATTGCTGTTTATTTTCTCCATATTTCATTAATCTTGTTAATAAATTTGTTTTCTTTATATCTTTGTTATCCTGGACATGCCGTCACTGATGATTTAGAAAGCTGAAAATGAAGACCAAAAAATTTCCAGACGTAGTTTAAGGCATACATATCTATGTGTGTTTTTTGCGTGCCAGGTTTTCTAACAATCTATTGGAAATACCATGTGTACCTTTTGTGCCCCATTGTTAAAAGACCTATTTCTGTATATATGAAGAATAATTTGTTCAAAATCTTTCACTTGAAGAAAAAGAAAACGAACAGCATTCAAGCTACAAAGTCCATAAAACAAAATAAGAGCAAAGCAAACACGGGCCTCCAAAAAATTAGAGGTGGAATCAGGTGCCATGGAGGAGTGAGCTAACACTTGTGGCCTTCAACTCGACATTTTGACGACTACGTATTGTATATAAAAATAGTTATTTCCATTCCTACATTTTATGTCTACATGATATATCCCGGTAAGCTTGAAATAAAGATGCAACAAAGTCTGACACATCTGTTCAATATTTGTATCTTTACTAGAGAAAGACATTAGTGGTTATCCAGCAACAAAGTTTTATGATAAATGTGAGGACTTCAACTTTTCAATCAACTTCCCTTAATTATGCAGAAATATACCTTTGTCACCTGTATAAGGTGTAATATATATTTTAGTTGATCTGATATAGAAGACCATGTTATACGTATGAACACTTTCTGAACAAGAATATCAGCAGTTTTGTTTAAAGACATTATTTCGTGTTGATTGTTCAGCCTTCACTTATAAATTGAGTTGTCCGCAGATTTTTCATGTTATTTATCGATCTTGATTAGGAATACACGGCGGATGTAACCGGTCGGGAAGGATTGCTCGCTTCTCCATGGCATCTAATCCCCCATCTGATTTTGGGGAGGTCCGTGTTTGCTCCTATATTGTAATGTTTTTAAATGGACTTCTGAGCCCGAATACAGTTCCTTTTCTCCCCATATTTCGTCTTATTATACGAGGGTTGTCCAAAAAGTTCGTGGACAATGACGTTTTTGTTAAAATAAATGGTTCTATATGCACCTATTGTATATCAAAATATTTCTCATGAAAAAATAAGTCAGAATGATTTAATTTTTATTGATGAAACTTAATATTTTTGTAAAAATCGGGGTCTTTAAAGATCGCAGATTGTGCGCACGGACCAGTCTGACGTTACGCTAATTTCATTATAACGTCAAACATTTGGATTTTGACTTAACACATGTTCATGGACACACACTACATTTCTTTTTTAAGGCGCAATGCACTTCAAAGTGCTAGCAATAATCTTTAAGTATAGATTATAATTCATTTAATTTTTAAAATTCAAAACAATGCATACAATTTTACGAGCGTTATCTAAATTAATTAACAGTTTGTATACCCAAACTGAATAGCCCAGTCCGACGCTGCGCTAGATTTATAACAACGTCATGAATAGAAATCTCCATTTACAGTTAATTACATGTGTTTTTAAATTCTTGTAGTGTCTTTGAATTTGTACACACTGTTGAAAAATCACATATACGAATCCCAAATCGATACATTCAATATATTTCAATAATTTTTAGTTGTTTTAACAAACATTTTGTCTATTACATCGTTTCAACCGTTAAAAAACTTAATTTTTTGACCGGACGCTGACCCGTGCCGGCGGACGATGTCACTTTTTCTGTTGAGTTTTGACACGTACTTGCAAAGGTTTTCTTTGTGTATTTTCGTTGTCTATAAAGTAAGCGATATTTAAGATATCATAAAATGATAATAACCTCTTTATTTGTGTTACATTAATTTTCTTATTAATATTTGAACTGTTTTATATGGAAAATAATCATTTCAATCCGAACTCTTTATATCAGAGTTTACATCATTTTAACATTGGTCCGTGCGCACTATCCACGACCTCTAAAGACCCCGATTTTTACAAAATTATTACGTTCCATCAATAAAAACTAAATCATTCTGACTTGTTTTTTCATAAGAAATATTTTGATATACAACAGATTTATATAGAACCATTTATTTTAACAAAATTGTCCACGAACTTTATGTGTATCAATCAATTTTACAGTTGAATTTACGCTATCACGTGACGTCGTGATCCGATTTTCCGGATCACCAACACGTTGTTTTCTGAATCCATATCACCACTCTCTGAAACTGATGACGTAGTACGCAGAAACGTGACATTATTTTTCTTGCGCGTTAAAAAGTCCCTTGTTATAACGCTTTGTTTAATGGATAAATATTATGGAATTCATCTCTAAAGTTTTATTTTGCCAAATAGAGCTAGTTATAAATGGGTATATAATAAATTTATCATTATAACAGTAACTTGGTCCGAAGAGCCGTATCACGTCTCGATGACAGGCGCGGATCATCTGATCAAACTCGACGCTTCGCGTCTCGTTTGATCTGACGATCCGCGCCTGTCAACTCGTCGTGATACGACCCTTCGGATCAAGTTACTGTTATAATAATATATATTTATGTACAGGGAGCCCGATCTTCCAACTAAGGACAGAACTTCATTGCTATTAATAATTCTTATGATGTTGTCAATTCTAAATAATGGATTAGCAATTAATATGAAAACGTGCATCAACATTTGCCATATTGCTGACAAGGTCATTGAATTGAACATATTCTATTGTGACTTTATGATATAAAATGTTTTTAGTTTATTTGCAGTAATTGGATGATGAAAAATTAAGGACAATCAGATTTAGACAGAAGATGATTATTTGAATCCCAACAATGACATAGACACACTATACATTCTGTATGGCGATATAAAGAAAACATACAATATTTTGTACAATATCATAAAAATTGCTATTATAACAAAAGTTACCTCCATTTATGTGTCAACTCGATTCACCACAGTCTGTCACATCTTGTTTGTTGTTTTATTGACTAAAATCGACAAAAGCCAACTAAATTGTATGACAAACCAGACGACTTCCCCTGCTCAATTGTGGACTTACCTTTATCCTAGTCGACTGTTCCGCTTTCACCTGAATGCTGTGTTAATGTTTTGAAACTTATTGGATTTTGAAGAGCATTATGCGAGTACAATCAATATTGAACCATTGACAGGCTGTATTCTATGGTGATATTAATGACTTCAATAACAGATACGATTATAATCTATTATAATAAGACTGTCATATTTTGGTTGACTTGTTTTATATCAAATGCAATATGTTTGATTTTTATTAGTTGACCAGTCAAACTCGCCATGTAGCCAGTCAACAGGGGATGCTAACTCCTCCCAGGCACCTGATCCCACTTTTGGAATTCCCAGATATCTGTTGGATTTGTAAAAATAGATTTTTTTTAGATCGATCACTGTTTCTTGACCAAATAACATTTTCTTTAAAAAATTTTTTTTAAATCAATCAGTTTCCTGACAAATTTCTCTTTGTCAGAAATGTCACGTGCAGCAGGACTATACTTGAAAAAAAAAAAAACCAGACGGATGGGTTTTTCAGTCAAATACTATAGAAAAAGCACTGTGAGGTTTGTTTTGTAATTAATAGGAGAAAACAGTACTGGAAATGGACTATGCCTTAAATATGATCGAATGCAAAAATGGATCTTTGTGGATTATAATAACTCTGCAGACAAGGCTTGTAACAATACCGTTTCATATAAAACATTAATGAATGAAATCAGGTTTATCAATGGGTATCTTTCTTTTCTGAGTTGCAGTTTATGATTTTTATTCCTCAAAGCTTTAACAGTCATTGTCAGTTTCATGCATTTTATTTGATTATTTGTTCAATTCAAACAAAACAGTAGATGTCTTATTCACCATCAAACATTTAAAGTTACATTTTTTTCTCAAATAAAAACAATAATCTATTTATAAATATTTAGACATCTAATCATGTAAATAAAATAATAAAATAATCATAATTTATATAAGGTCCAAGCAAAAAAGAAAAAAAAATCATTAATTCTTCTAGCTAACATAAATATGCATTATGTAAACATATAACTCTCATGTGTGAATATAGTAAGAAAATGTATTTAGCTGCAATTCACAGAAACTATGTGCATCTACATGTATATATAATACCGGTAATACTTGATCTTCGTCTTCACTAGCCAAGGGTCTACTCTGTCCCTGTTGATTTGGAGTGGAATGCATCCAAACGCCTTTTCTAGCGATACATTAATACTATCCCTTTACTTTTTCTCCTCTGGGAGGACTGAAGTCCTGCTAAATACAGAGGTAAGGCGTTGAATACAACATGGTAGTAAGATGAAAATTTGCTACATTAGACTAGGCAAGATAAAAACTAAAAACTGAAACACAGGACAGTACATTTAAGAAATTGTCATACGTAGAGCATGCTCTTGCGTATCAAATCAACTGAGATATATAAACTTCATATGCAGGTGATGGAGGTATAATGGTATATTGCTGAATAAGTAAGGGGAGTTGAGGATAGGAAAGTTAAAATCATCACGTTTATCATAGAGTTTGGTTTGTTAGATTACCAAAAATCCAAATATGAAACACATGTGTCAAACTCTGTGGTATCTTTTATCCCAAGTTTACTGGGATATATCGCATTAACATAAAAAATGGAAATTACCATTGTCAATTGATAATGTGTCGTCGATATATTTAAATGTCGAGTTGAAGGCCACAGCAAATGTTTTCTTTTTTTCTTCTTGTAAGATTATGGACGATTTCTGCTTCATATGAATAAAAAATAGATCTGTTAATAAGGGGTGACAATTGGTAGCCATGGCAATTCTAATAGATTGTTGGACGACCTGGCCTCCAAAAACCACATAGAAATTGTCCGTCAGAAACTCAAGCGTATTTTGATGTTAACTTTAGAGTACTTGTGTGTAAGAATTTTAGAAAAAAATTCTGTTTCATAGGTCTGCTATCAATAAGGCGACTTGATCTCCAAAAACTAAATAAAGATATTGTCATTCAAAAATAAGCTTTTATGAGTCAACCGCGGATCATGTATACAATTGTAAAAAATGTTCTTGTCTAATTATTTAAGAAAGTGGTCATTGACAATGAGTTCAACATTTTTGAGAAGCAGTTGTATATATAGAAAAGACTTGACTCCAACATCTCGAGGAAAAGGGTTTTGTAAGCGCTGAAACGTCATACATTTCAATCAGTTAATTCCATTATTTTGATTGATTTTAAATTTTCCGAGAGTTGCTTGAGGATTTCTAAAAGTTTTCACATCTGATTTCTTGAATAAGTTGCTGTTCATATTGATTGTTGTTAATATAACAAATACTTAAAATTAATTTCCGTACAAGGGAACTTTGGATATATATGTTAGATGATAATTTGCACATTATTACATGGCCTGGATACCGAGTATCCAAAACATAATCCGCCATCATGTTCATGTTCTTCTTCGCCCTATAACTATAGTCCTGCTGGACACATTATTACAGGTGACATTAATATAGTTAATAATGAGGACCTTAGATCACTTTTTTTTATAAGGTCCTACATATAGGGAACCCCGATCCTTCAACTGACGTCGAAATTTAATAAATATCATGGATTCTGTTGAAAATTACGCCAGACGATGATTCAGATATGAAAAAAAGATGTTGACACTTTAACAGAAAGGATAAAATGTATCAAATCCATGTTAAAGTCATGTATTAAAAGATTGAGGGGCAATATGACCATTTTTTCTTCTGTGTTCAATAATCCGGAAGTGAAAAAAGAATTACTAATAGATAGATTACATGATCAGTAGGTGCTGGTCCCTGCCGACAAAGCAGGTAACAACATTGTCTTCGGATGCAAGGCTAATTACTAGTATATAAATTGTATTTCAGAAGAACTTGGATTTAATTCTACAAGTGGTAATCCTTTTTATACTCATACTTCCCTTTCTAAAGAAGAAATTCTTCGAAATCATGTGTCAGTTTTGAATATTTTTAAGATTCCACGAAGCAAAATGAATTTGAACTACTCTATGCATATGGATTCCGAAACTTCATAAGAATCCTTACCAGCAAAGATACATTGCGGGTTCCAGTAAATGTTCAACCAAGCTTCTTTCGTTACTCCTCACTAAGATATTGACAGTATAGAAGGAAAAACTTCAAGAATACTGTGCAACACTTTATTCAAGAAGTGGTTTGAATCAGATATGAATACTAAAAAATTCCAAAGAACTTTTGGACAATTAGAAATCACAAGATTTCAAAAATATCAACAGCTTAAAAACTTACGACTTTTCAAATTAATTTTATACACAACCATTCCCTACAATTAATTAAAGTCCAGGCTTTTTTATGTCATTGACTGCTCCTTTTTCATTAAAAATGGATCTCGTAAATTTACTTACCTGGCCATTGGTCATTTGCAAAATTATTTTGTTAAAACACATTCAAATTGCACACATAAGTACTCTGAAGTTGACATAAAAAAGATGCTTGAGTTTCTGATTGACAATATCTACAATGTATGTGGTTTCTGGAGACCAGGTCTTCCAAGAATCTAATAGAATTCTCATGGGTACCAATTGCGCTCCGTTATTAGAAAACCTATTTTTCTATTCACAGGAAGCAGAAATCCTCCATAATCTTATAAGGAGAAAAGAAGAAAAACATTTGCTGTGGCCTTCAAATTGGTATTTAGATACATCGACGACGTATTATCAATTAACAATGGTAATTTTAATTCCTACGTCGATACGATATATCCAGGAGAGCTCGAGATAAAAGATACCACAAAGTCTGACACATCTGTTTCATACTTGGATATTTTACTTGGAAAAGACGTTAATACGCAGGGGGAATAAGGAAGCATACAAAATATTCTACTTTGACTAAATCAGTGCTACATTATGACGTCATAGTAGGCAAGATGACGTCAATTTTAAAACACGGGTTTTCGTAATATTGTTATTTAGAGATGTGGTTTAACTCTAGAAAATGAGTAGAAACGTTTAAACATTAACAAAAATAAAATAGTTATATTTTGTTATGCTGTATCTGTCATGTTGATCAAAATCTACCACCGATGACGTCATCTGTGTACATGAAGTAACTTGGTAATTGATTATGCCGTGTAAAGAGAATTTGGCTGAGACGGTGTGTACAAAGATACGTAAAAAGGAGTTTCAATGCAAATGTCGAGGATATTTTGTGAAAATCATATGGAGTTCAGTTAATAAAACAGGTATGCTAATTGATTTTCATCGATTATATTCTCTTTCGAAGACAGTCAGCTATATACGTATTCCGGTCGGCCTTTCCTCTGTCATTCGTGACTTAAATAATGCAACAGAACAACAATAAGCTGGATATTTCAAAACCTAAGATTTGTACAAATGGAAAGTTTGCCTCCTAAAATACTTGAAAAGTGCTGCTAGAATCCCGAGTTAAGCATGACTTTACGAAAAATCTCGGCGCATATGTATAAAATTCAAAACATCGGGTACGGTTTAGAGCGAATATGTGGAATAATTATTTTACTGACAGGACAGTGGGATTCTAGCAGCACTTTTTAGGCAAAATAGATGTTTTTCAACTGTATTATTTACTCAAAGAAATTATTTAAGCCCGGGGTATTGTTGTTCTGTAAGCTTTTTATTAAGGAAAATTTCGCTATTAATAGAAGTCACGTGATGCCGTCGTGGTGGTGCACGTCTTTGCTTTAGACACTCTTTTATCTTTATGTAATAGATAATAATAGCTTACGTTCATCGGCAGTTCTGGTAAATTATCAAACTAAATTTTCTTTAAAAAGTCTTAATTTCCCGAGAAATGACTTATATGCTTCCTTAACATACCCGCGTAGTCATCTAACAACCAAGCAATTTGATAAACGTGACGACTTTAACTTTTCTGTCGTCAACTTCCTTTACTTATGCAGCAATATACCTTCATCACCTGCATACGGAGTGTATACATCTCAGTTGATTCGATACGCAAGAGCATGATCTACGTATGAACAATTTCTAAAACGAGGTAAATTATTGACAAACAAGTTGATGAAACAAGAATATCAGCAGACTCGTTTAAAGTCATCATTTCTTATGTTTAATGGTCGATACAATGACCTTGTCAGCAAATACAATTTATCATTAAGTCAAATGCTGACAGAGGTTTGTCATATCAATTGCTAATCCATTATTTATTCATTGAATTGACGACAGATTTCTTGTTGTTTTCTAATCATGGCAAGGAGCACACGGCGGGTGTGCCCGGTCAGCAGGGGATGCTCACTTATCTGTGGCACCTTATCCCACCTCTGGTGTTTCGGAGGTCCGCGTTTGCTCTGCTCCTGTTTTGTATTGTTTAATGGACTTTGAGAATTGAATACTTTTCGTTATCTCCATATGCTTCTTTTAGGGTTTAAAGCAATGGTTTCAAGTTTCTTTATCTATTTGAATTTCATACAAATGTTGATAATTATAATTTTTGATTTTTAAAAATTATCTTTAAATATTCTTACACGCCTTCGTATTCACTCATTTTTTAAAACATAAGGTGACCATTAAAGGTACTTGGACACAGATTTAAAGTTAATATTTTCTATTTTTTTCTCTATTATATTACGAAGTATATATTTTAACAGCATTTCACAAAAAGTTACTTAAAAATCTTATTTCATTCAAAAGTTATTAAAAATTTAATTCTTTTGGCGGGTTTGATTGACACATCCTTACACTTTCACAAATTTTAATTTTACTCTTAATACTTAGGAAAAGTGGCAATCTTGTTGTGTATGAATGCAAAATATTGATACTATAATTCAGAAAATTCAGAGTAGACATGTTCGAAAGGAAAACAAACACACAATGTATTCTCAGTCCGTGCAGTTGTGGTAAGCAGACTGTGACGATTCAGAACGCACCCGGTGAAATCTAAACATAAATAAAAATATAGCTCGTGCCTTGTTTACAAAAACTGTGTACATAACACGAGTGTGATCGATTTGCAAGGAAATAAACTTTTCCTTAGTGTCAACTACTTTTAGTAACAATTCTAATACTACATTTTCGATACATCACTAAAAGTCTTACAGTGGGGGGGGGGGGCAGGCCCCCCTGGCCCCCTGTTGCTACGCCCCTGATTAATACACAACAAGATTGCCACTTTTCTGAAGGATTAAGAATAAAGTTAAATATGTGAAGGTGCCAGGATGAATCAATCAAACCCGCCAAAAAATTTGAAGTTTTAACAACTTTTAAATGAAATAAGCTTTTTAATTAATTTTTGTGTGAAATGCTATTAGAATATATAATTCGTGATATAATGGAGAAAATATTAACTTCAAATCTGTGTCCAAGTACCTTTAAGAACTACGCTATTTTAGTCTCAAATGTTTATTTTAAACGTATGAACTACAACAAAATTATGCCTATCAATTTTGCTAGGTGTCGTAAAGTCAATCAAACATTATCAGGCATAATTATTTGAATGTCGGAAAAGAGTAAATTGGTTGTTGTAAGTCTTTGTCGCCAAGGACGGTACCATTTTTGATGCCCATTATGCAATTTTTTTTTCAGTGATATCCACCTGCTTATGTGTCTATAAACCATACATTGGTTGCTGTAAATTTCACATATTTCAGTGAATATTTTTTGGGATTCTTAACGAGTTTTACAGCAGCTTTAATAAAGGGTCAATTGTCACTCTAGTTTACTGATTCTTCATCATTCATATTCAATGCAGACTCTCAGATAGCTCTTCCTTTTCATCTTCTCACACTGAAATTATGTGATAAAAAATGGTCAGATAAACTGTAATCAATTCATTAAATATTCAATTCTGTGCGAAAGTCAAGTTTAATGTCATATGATTTCTATGTTGTATGTCAGAGAGCTCAGGACATAATTTATTGAACAGCCCTCGTTCATGGTACGTGGGTGGTTTAAAAATGTCTCGGAGCGTGGAGTCCCTCTACGCGGTGTGCATATTTACAAACAGCGTGACAGTCTGCTTGATGGGGCGTGCTAAAATTTTGTGTGCTGGTTATCATTTTGCTCATCGATTGGATCAATGAAATCAATACTAATTTGCATATGAAACCCGGAATACAACAATAGACTGATAATACTGACCAATCACATTGAATGATTGTTTACCAGTACGGCATTTGTAGTCAGCAGCAACACGTGGGCAGTCAAAGCCCGTTTTCCCTATAACTGGAATGCTAAAGGAAAGCTCTGGCTAAAAAGTAAAGATATTCATCCAAAACAGGAATATTTTATTTTCAATTGCTCTGATCTTATGAACATATCTCTTAATAAACTACCCACATTTTATAAAAATGCATTATTGGCATACAGTGAATTTAGATCACACTTTCCACCAGAAAGCAAAGATGAAGTTTTGAAATGTCAGATTTTTGGAAATAAAGATATACAATTTCGAGGCAAAAGCCTATATATAGAGTCTTTTATTAAATGTGGTCTACAAACTATTGGAGATATTTGGGATAATGATACTAAGACTTTTAAAACTAATGTGTACATATTTTCAAAACTTCTTGATAAAAGAAGTTGGATTTTTGAATACAGTAAAATAAAAACCGCTATACCTAAAACCTATCTTGACATTCTAGAAGGGAGCAATACTGTAAATATAATAGATAATGAAATAAATAATTTTTTTCTGATGTGTCATATTTTTTATTTGTAAGAAAAACAAACAAGTTCATAAATTTTGAAGATATAAAACTCAAAGATAAAGAAAGAGTATTAAACAAAAATATCACTCCAAAATCCCAACAAAAATGGGAGAAACTGATGCAAATTGAAATTACATGGAAAAAGATTTGGGGCTCAATTTATGAAGTTAGATTAAAACAAAAGATTCAAGAATTTCAATGGAAATGTTTGCATAACATTTTATACACTGAAGAAAAATTAAGCAAAATGGGTTTTTCAAATGGTAATTGTTTTTTCTGTAAATCAAATATTGAGAGTCAGAAACATCTATTTTATGAATGTAAACATGTCAAACCACTTTTAGAATTGGTACAAAATATAATGTTAAAAATCTCTGTAGTAAATTCAGTCAAAGTTGATGTATGTATTGTTTTATTGGGATTCGCAGGAGAACCCAAAAATGTTCGAATATGTATTAACACCTTGATTTATATATACAAGTGGTCAATATGGAAAACAAGAAACAGCATTAAGTATGAAAATAAAAATATTACAAATTCAGCACTCTTGAGTGACTTCAAGAAAGAAATGAAATCAATCCTTCAACTCCTAAGAAATAATAAGAGTAACTTCAACAGAAATTTAAAATTAACATTAGATATGCTTACAGACTTTGATTAACTGTTACCTGTTTTCCTAAGTACAGATTTATATAATAATACAATGATGTTTTCATAGTTATATATTTACATTTTATTGTCATATTTTCACCAAAACTGATTCCATATTTATATATACGTATATTATTTGATTTATAATATGTATTAGATGTAAAATTATGTGTGACTTTGTATTTATATAAAAAAGCACCCTGCGTGGTGCTGTAGGGATTATTATTATGTATTGTTATAGAGGGAGCTAAGTCAGGGCCCCATCCCTGGCAGCTGCCCAACTTATCAGCTGTTGACTGTTATAGTTCTGGGAAATAAATGAGAAAAAAAGCCCGTTTTTTCTGTCCTCAAAAAAGCATGTATTATATTTGTTGTGGTTTGACCGGATGGGTTTTTACTTTTTAAATACGTATAAGAAAGTTAGTAAGGCTACTCTGCTTCTTTTGTACTATATATGTACGTTGCTCTATCAATATCTTCATTATAGGAAGTAAAACTTGCTTTGTCCGTCCACGTGTTATTGTTGTTTATTCAATGCGATTGGTCAGTATTGTCAGTGGTATTGCTGTGTTCTGTGTTTCTTATGCAAAGTACTATTGATTCCATTGAAATCAAACATCCAATCGATGAGTAAAATGATAATCAGAGATACAAAATTTTAGCACGCCTTATCAAGTAAACTGTACATGTTACGCTGTTAGTAAAACCATAATAAAAGGCATTGAAGCGAGAAGTCCCTGTACATTGTATGTCTGTAGTCCCTCTATATGGTGTGTATGTGGTTTAAAGAGGCATCGTGGCGTGGAGTCCCTCTATATTGTGTGGATGTGGATTATATAGGCATTTGAGCGTATAGTCCCTCTATATGATGTGTATGGGGTTTATAGAGGCCTTGGAGCATGAAGTCCCTCCACGTTGAGTGTCAGCGGTGGGTCATGGTTCACTCCCACTGCAGCCCAATCAGCCAATGCTGTGGTTGACCAGTGCTTGCGGTGAATGAGGCGGCGAATGAGGTGGTAGGATGCGTGTCTATCCAATTGAGTCAGTACCATTATCACTTGTCTGGTAAGAAAAATAATAATCTGAATATATTTAAGATGTCTGTTATAAAGCTTCATTTCATAATTGAGGTATATTCAATGTAATTATTTTATGGCGCTTTATAAAATTAAGTATCTAAATAATTGATCGAAATATATTCGTATGTGTTAATTAGTTAGCTAAAATGTCAACGAGAGGCTTCAGATTATCAGCATAGCGAGAAGAGGCTACGAAAGAATACCACGAGTGGATACCACATTCGCTATGTTTGTAACATTTATATGTACCTGTGTAGTGGAGGGATAGAATCTAGCGTAGTGAACCTACCCCGAGTGGACACCATATCAGCATTGTATACAACATTTACCTGTGTAGCGGAGGGATGGAGTCTAGCGTTGTGAGACTACCACGAGTGGACACCACATTACCACTATCTGTTACACTCACCTGTGTAGTGGAGAGATGGAAACTAGCGTTGTGAGACTACCGCGAATGGACACAACCTAAGCACTGTTTATAACATTTACCTGTGCAGTGGAGGGATAGAGTCAATTATTGTAAGACTACCACGAGTTGACACCAAATTAGCGCTGCCTACACAATCACACTTCATATGCAGACTCAGATCACTACAGCGATTTTCCAACACAAACAGACCACCAGACCAACCATGCATCAATGAATAAACTGAGACAGTATCCCGTATCTAAACATGGAAAATTTGACCATGATTACAGATGTTCTTGCCGTTGGACTCTTTATTTAGCATAATTGTCAAACAACTGCAGTCTTGATTGTAACAAAACTTTAAAAAGAGGCCTATTGGCCACATCGTTCACCTGAGCACATTGACTAAGAAATAAAAGCAGAAATCACTTCAGTATTGAGAAGTTTACAATGGGGTGGTGGTCTGGAATTACCAACTACTTGATGCTTCCATACAACAAATGCCTTTGCTATTTTGAGCAGATGATATTTTTCTTTTTATTCATTGACACCCTCCCCCGAATGTGGCCCAGTCCTATCCCCTTGGAGCCCTTATTTGAAACAATATGACTTTGTGTTACCTGAGGATGCCTTCATATCAATATGATTAAGAATGGCTTTTCTGTTCATAGGGAAAAAAGTCCTTGATTTTTCTTGCCAAAACTTTGATCCCCAATTGTTGCCCACCCTACTCAGCCCCTACTTCCCGATCATGACTTGAACAAACTTGAATCAACTCTACGTGAGGATGCTTTCATAAAGATATGACCAATCATGGCTTTGTGGTTCTTAAAAAGAGGAGTTTTAAAAAATATCCGATGTGTTCAATTTTATTGAAAACCTTAATAGTCCATTGTGGCACCACCCTACCCGCGGGGGGTCATGATTTGAACAAATTTGAATCTACACTACCTGAGGATGCTTCCACATGAATTTCATCTTTCCTGGCCCTGTGGTTCTGGCCATGGAGAAGAAGATTTTTAAAAGATGCCATTATTTTTTCATTAATTCATTATTATATCCACTTGGAAAGAAGGTTTGGTCCTTCATTTAAATAAACTTGAATCCCCTTAACCCAGGGATACTTTGTGGCAAGTTTGGTTGAAATTGGCTCAGTGGTTCTTGAGAGGAAGATTAAAATCTAAAACGTTTACGACGACGAAGACGACGACAGACAACGAACAAATTTTGATCAGAAAAGCTCATGATCACTTCGGCTCAGGTGAGCTTAAAACTTTTCAAAAACATACAAGCTGGAAATCATTTTTTCAATCATTTATTTTAATCTTGTATGATTACGCATACATCAGCACATGTATGCTCACTAATGACCTTCACACATTTTACCTACCCCGTCTTGTTTTCCCTTGGCCATAGCGAGCTGTATGATAGCATCAGCGAGAGTGTACTCGTATTTCTGAGTCCTGGTCTCAATCTCCTCCACCATTACTGCCTTAGAACTGTGGACAGACAGCACGTAGCTGTATCTCTCTGTGGGCTTGGTAGCTAAAAATACAGGACACAATCTTATAATGAGACAGACAGCACGTAGCTGTATCACTCTGTGGGCTTGGTAGCTAAAAATACAGGACACAATCTTATAATAAGACAGACAGCACGTAGCTGTATCACTCTGTGGGCTTGGTAGCTTAAACTACAGGACACAATCTTATAATAATACAGATAGCATGTAGCTGTATCACTCTGTGGGCTTGGTAGCTAAAAATACAGGACACAATCTTATAATAAGACAGACAGCACATAGCTATATCACTCTGCGGGCTTGGTAGCTTAAAATACAGGACACAATCTTATAATAATACAGATAGCATGTAGCTGTATCATGCTCTGGGATTGGTAGCTAAATTTACAGGACACAATCTTATAATAATACAGATAGCACGTAGTTATATTACTCTGCGGGCTTGGTAGCTAAATTTACAGGACACAATCTTATAATAAGACAGACAGCACATAGCTATATCACTCTGTGGGCTTGGTAGCTAAAAATACAGGACACAATCTTATAATAATACAGATAGCATGTAGCTGTATCATGCTCTGGGATTGGTAGCTAAATTTACAGGACACAATCTTATAATAAAACAGATAGAACGTAGGTATATCACTCTGTGGGCTTGGTAGCAAAAAATATACTAGACACAATTTTATAATAATACAGATAGCATGTAGCTGTATATCTCTGTAGGCTTGGTAACTAAAAATACAGAACACAATCTTATAATAAGACAACACGAAGCTCTATCGCTCTGTGGGCTTGGTAGCTAAAATACAGGACATGTGATGAATCATCATTACTTATGTAAACTTACACAAAGTCCAGAAATTGAATGCCAGAGGCAGGACCACATATTCCCCAGGTTCTAGCATTGTGTTGCATCCCACAAAACTCTTAATCTGACGATTACTGCATGCCACCAGGGGGCCAAACGCCTGGACTCCATTAGGAGAATCCCGGAGAATCAGTACACAAAGGTCAGCTGCGTTTTTGTTGTCTTTGCTCCTATCAAATCAAATAAGTGTAATGTCAGTCTTACTGTAACATTTCCTCAGCTTCTTACACAAGTTACAGATGAAGATTTTTTTTAGAATATATCCTTCATTTTTTTCAGGACTTCCAATTGTATTGATAAATAAACAAAATATAAACTATGCTCATTCTTTCAAAGAGAAAAAAATAAAGAAATGAAAGAATACTGTCCATAACTCTGTTTTTTCAATTTAGTTAAAAGATCTCTCAAAGCTTACAATTCTTGCAGTTTTCTAAAACACCAAAATTCTCACATCACCCCATGACCCCATCTCTGTTGTAAAAAGTGACCTACCTGACCCCCTCCTGGAACATGCCCACTTCCACCTCTGTGGTGTAGAACACAGTCAACTTGACCATTTTGAAAACCTCTCTGGCATTGGCTGGGAATGTCCCCTCCACTCTAGTCTCCCTCCAATCAGGACGCACCTTACAAATGTCCACACTGTCAAAGTATCTAAACAAAACAAGTATCACATGTTTTCATAGGTTGCTATTCATATAATTTTTAGACAATGTCCGTGTAAAGTTAAAGTATGACTGTACATTGTTTTAAAATAAATTTAATGTAAACAAAATTAAAAATACAAGCAGTGCTCTTCAATAAATCTCTACCTTTTGAAATCTAAAGCTGGAAAAACAGCTATATGAAGGAACAGCTGTTCGATTGGTGACCCCGGAGCAGTCCCCAGAGAGGACAGACTCAGAACAGCAGGAGCAGGGGGCCAGTTTACCGCCCTCGTGTATCCGCCGTAGACGCAAGCGACGCAAGTTGAAGGTCAGCTTTGAGTTGCCGCCCTCACCAGAGCTGTTCTCTAGTAATAGGGGTTCCCCGTTACTCCCGGCATGGATAGGATGGCATCGTAATGATAGTCGTCTAACAATATGTTGAAAACAAGTTCCATCTCCCCAGCCTTTGAAGATGCGCTCTAAGGTGAGTTTAGTCGAAGTAGACTTGAACTGAAATATTTTCAGTCGATACTGAGGAGCTAACACCTGTTGTAATTTCGTCCACTCTGCATATCCACAAGCTTGAGTGATATCACACTCGGCCTGTTCCATGAGGGCTATGGCTTCTCGTTTCTGGTCCAAGGATTGCCTATCTCCTAATTTCATGCGTATCCATTGTTTTTCCCATTCGGGGTCTGGATGTTCGGGTTTTTGACTGTGTAATCGAGTGACGACGATGGCTCTAGCTAAACAAAATTTATCCCAGGGATTGACGATCCGAACGATGGCTCTTTTATTGTTCTTAAAAGTCTCCTTATTCACTTGTAAATGTTTGGTTCTGTCTCCACCACTTCCCTCGGGATACTTGACCCGAAACATATCAAATTCCATGCCCCCGTCGCCCAGTTTGAACCCCTTTCTGGATTGTTGCACGGCTTCAATCTTGTCTAAAATGACGTCCTCGTTAAAATGTTTACATTGAGTAAACTCGTACCAAATCTCTGATTCCAGAGATTTGTGGCGTATGTTCAGGCGGAGGTAATCGTTAGGATTACACTGCATTTTCGATTTGAAAGTTTGTAACATGTGTCTGAATAATCGCCGAACGAATCCTCTGTTTTCTTCCTCTGGAAACTCCTTAAAAATCACAGTGTAAAAATCCTCTTGAGCTTTAAATTTTCTAGAGTGCACCCTTTCATTCACTGTGACTCGATAATACTGGGATATGGCCTTGGGTTTGGGTGGTGAATGAATAGGTAACTTTGACCCCTCATGCGCCCTAGTCCTTTGCTGTTGCTGTCGTTGTTTTTCTAGTTGAGCTCTTCTCTGTAATAGTCTGGCATTTCTTTTCCGAAGCTTTAATTCTCGCTCTTTATTTTCATCAAGAATTTGATCTAATTCTCTCTCCCGTACTTGTCTTTGTTCTAATTGAGCTCTTCTCTGTAATATTTTAGCATTTTTTTCCCGAAGCTTTAATTCTTGCTCTTTTTTCTCATTAAGAATTCGATCTAATTCTCTCTCTCGTACTTGTTGTTGTTGTTCTAATTGAGCTCTTCTCTGTAATATTTTAGCATTTTTTTCCCGGAGCTTTAACTCTTGCTCTCTTTTCTCATAAAGAATTCGATCTAATTCTCTTTCCCTTTTTTTCCATTTTAATAATCGTTGAGCATGTAACTTTTTTTCTCTAGTAGAATCCATGACCACCCCAGGCAGGGAGCTGGATCTGACTGTAGAATGAGCCGAAAGTAGGAGAAAACCTGTATTTATACAGTGGATGACGTCACAATGCATAGGTAAGCATATTTTTTTTTTTTTCACACGGCCCTAAACAAACTTGAATCGCTGCCAAGTATTTACCTGTGTAGTCAGCATAAAAAAAAAGTAGGTAAAACGTATGTTTTGCACACGGCCCACAGCAGGTATATAAACCAGCGCTGAACATTGACGTTCACACTTCGTTAGCATTCTGAATTCGACACAGGTAAAATATGGCAGAAGAAAATACAAAGGAGAAGGTACCAGAAACACAGGATCCTTTAGATGTAGATGAAAGAAGTTTGATGTGCCTTCTCCTAAATAAAAAAAGAGAAGCGCTGAGAACGATTTGTGTTCTAGGAATGGAGATAAACCAGTTAGAGAAAGAAGTGGTGGAAATGATTCGCCATGTAAATAGGCAGATGGACCAGTTAGAGAAAGAGATTAGAGATCTAGGAAGGGAAGCAGACCTAGAAGAAATGATCAGTATCATACAGGGATTAAAAGAAGTGATTAAAAAGAGATTCGTGATCTAGGAAGGGAAGCAGACCAGGAGAAAAAATAAAGAAGAGTCCAGCCACAAGAGGAAAATTATTTATATATTTTCATTCTGAATAAAATTGCTGTGTTCTTTTGTTTTGTCTTGTGTGTTATTTGTTATTGTTTTGAGGAAATCCAGTTTGAACTGGTTTTAGGCTAGGCTGAGCTTTTG
This sequence comes from Saccostrea glomerata, assembly GCA_003671525.1. NCBI lineage: Eukaryota > Metazoa > Mollusca > Bivalvia > Ostreida > Ostreidae > Saccostrea > Saccostrea glomerata. The sequence continues at coordinate 173,320 of PRKT01000733.1, forward strand.
ACTGTGAATGAGTGACGTCATAATCAAATTCTTGACTCAATGCCAAAATCGTAGTAGCAGCGTTGTGAATCGTAGTAGCAGCGTATAGTGTATAATGTAAACACAGTGTAAACACACCCCCGTATTTAGGGGGACTATATGTACTGAATTGACCCGGCTATCCCCTCCAGGGGCTGCACTCCCTTGACCCAGCTATCCCCTCCAGGGGCTGCACTCCGTTGACCCAGCTATCCCCCTCAGGGGCTGCACTCAGTTGACCCAGCTATCCCCCCCAGACCCAAAAGTGCACTCATTTGACCCAGCCATCTAGACCCCTTATACTACTTACAGTATTTCATCATCGGAAAAATTAAATAAATTTTCATGGAAAAATTTTGATAGATATGATGGAATATAGATATAAAAGCTCTTTTCCCTCTCAAGAATTTTTCACTCAAATGGAGTGAAGGGCTTCAAATTTAGACCTATACTCGGCACTCAAGGCCATTGAGCAGTGAGGGTTCTTTATCGTGCCAGCGCCTACCGTGATACAGGACCTCGGTTTAAAGGTCATATCCGAACGACCCGTGACTTTCACTTCTGATGCTGAGCGCTTGGCGAAGGAACAGTCACTATCTTTTGTAAGGATTCTTATGAAGTTTTGTTGATCCATATCTCATATCTTGTAAAGGCCTTTGTTCTTTAAGACTGCTCAAATTTGACAAGGAGCACACGGCGGGTGTGACCGGTCAGCAGGGGATGCTCACTGCTCCATGGCACCTGATCCCACCTCTGATGTTTCGGGGGTCCGTCTTTACTCTGCTCCTGTTTTGTATTGTTTTATGGATTTTTTATCTTGAATACTGTTCGTTATCTCCACATGTTTCATCACATCGGTTTTAAGGGTTAAGAAGTCATTTCGTTTCCTGGATTTATGTTGTTTCATCCTGGTCTCCATATTCTTAAAGTGATTTACATGAACAGAGTGTTTCAACATGAACAGAGTGTTTATTGGTCAGGATAACATCAGTTACCTTTTGTTTTTTATATATGGCTCTTTATGAAAAAAAATGTATTTAATCTGATTGATAAAAACTTTTTTTCTAGACATTGCTTTGTTATTATATTAGTCATGTGCATTAATATAAATAAACAATGTTAAGAGAAAAACAAACATTTCCTCAAAGTGAGATAAAAAATACTCAAACTCATATATTGCCCTGCGCTTTTTTTGTACTGTTTTATGGACTTGGATATCAAATACTGTTCGTTATCTCCGCATCCTTCATCTACATGTTTTTAAATAATTCTTGAGAAGAATTCTTCAATTTTTCATGGACAAAACTATTTTAAATCTTTTAGAAATCCGGTCTAGATGTTTCTAAAAGCTCCAATCAGGGTAGGTTTGAAAAAAAAGTTTCCAAGAAAGAGTATCAGGGAGTTTGTTAGTGACAAAGCCTTTATTTTTAGTTAAGATAAATCATAATAATTATGATAATCTCAAAGATTAAAAAAAAATATAAAGAGTACATACCCTGATCCCTAAAGCTTAGAAGTTTGGCCCAAATTAAGACATAACACCTACCCTGACTCTCTACAGCTGAGAAGTTTGGCCCAGATTAAATTATAACACCTACCCTGACTCTCTACAGCTGAGAAGTTTGGCCCAAATTAAGATAGAACGCCTACTTTGACTCCCTACAGCTGAAAGTTTGGCCCAGATTAAGTTATAACACCTACCCTGACTCTCTACAGCTGAGAAGTTTAGCCCAGATTAAGTTATAACACCTACCCTGACTCCCTACACTGAGAAGTTTGGCCCAGATTAAGTTATAATACCTACCCTGACTCTCTACAGCTGAGAAGTTTGGCCCAGATTAAGACAGAACGCCTACTTTGACTCCCTACAGCTGAGAAGTTTGGCCCAGATTAAGTTATAACACCTACCCTGACTCCCTGCAGCTGAGAAGTTTGGCCCAGATTAAGTTATAACACCTACCCTGACTCCCTACAGCTGAGAAGTTTGGCCCAGATTAAGTTATAACACCTTCCCTGACTCTCTACAGCTGAGAAGTTTGGCCCTGATTAAGTTATAACACCTACCCTGACTCCATGCAGCTGAGAAGTTTGGCCCAGATTAAGTAATAACACCTACCCTGACTCCCTACAGCTGAGAAGTTTGGCCCAGATTAAGTTATAACACCTTCCCTGACTCCCTACAGCTGAGAAGTTTGGCCCTGATTAAGTTATAACACCTACCCTGACTCCCTGCAGCTGAGAAGTTTGGCCCAGATTATGTTATAACACCTACCCTGACTCCCTGCAGCTAAGAAGTTTGGCCCAGATTAAGTTATAACACCTACCCTGACTCTCTACATCTGAGAAGTTTGGCCCAGATTAAGACAGAACGCTTACTTTGACTCCCTACAGCTGAGAAGTTTGGCCCAGATTAAGTTATAACACTTACCCTGACTCTCTACAGCTGAGAAGTTTGGCCCAGATTAAGACAGAACGCTTATTTTGACTCCCTACAGCTGAGAAATTTGGTCCAGATTAAGTTATAACACTTACCCTGACTCTTTACAGCTGAGAAGTTTGGCCCAGATTATGACAGAACGCTTACTTTGACTCCCTACAGCTGAGAAGTTTGGCCCAGATTAAGTAATAACACCTACCCTGACTCCCTACAGCTGAGAAGTTTGGCCCAAATCAAATTACGATCTACGTCTTCTTTCTGTGGTCCAGCTAGAATGAAAATCTAAAAATTACACTAAGCACACCTACAGTCTTAAAAAGCAATGTTTATTATAGTGCTTTTTTTAAAAATATGTATGAAGTATGAATTCGAAGCGTTGCTTACTTTTTTTTAGAAATAAATACTATGTCTAATCATGATGTGAAGAATATTTGATGTTGTAAATAGAAACATCAATAATTTTATTTAATATTAATTTTATAATCTTTTCTCTCATAATAAAATTTAAATTATGAAGTATATTTTGAAATTATATTTACTGTCATAACTATCAAACTGTGATTAGGAGCACAATGAAGCGTGCTTTTTAATCAGAATAAGAAATTGTTTTTTGTGGTTGTAACATAATATGCATCCATCAACAAGAGTTATCTTTCCGTTATCGCCCTTGAAAACATTTTTAGTGAAACGAAATATTAATTAAATGTTAATAAACAATTCTGCATCAGAAATTTCTGTTACAATTAAAAGACTTATAATCATGTTTTTGAGATAGAAATATATCCATTATCACAGTTTAAAGGAACAAAGAATAAGTGCTTTAGGTAAACTATTCTAAATCATTAATGAAAATATTGGCAATAGAAACTAGATAAGAACATCTATTCAATATAATAGATTTGATTGTAAGGACAATTATGGTCCACATTAATGAACTTTGTAAGTTTCGACAAGACAATTAATTGAATTTCATAGAAAAAATAACTCTAGAAATTATCTCCCTTCTCAGAAGGACACCTTAAATAAATTTGTTCTCCGCCTTTGATGCTTACGCTGAAGCTCTATGTTGTCAGAGGGGGCACCTGTTAACGTAGCCAGACCCTCTATACACTTCCCTGCTACTAGATTCTCATAGCTGCCATGTAACTTAGCCATAGCCTTCTCTATCAGAGGCACCCACAGTTGTCTTCTCTTGGCCTACAAGGACATACATTAAATTTTAACGAAATAGAGGAGCGGTCATGTGAGAAAAAAAAAATAGAGGATGAATAAGTCACTGACATACTTGTATTCCATTCCGGTAAACTGCTCATTGCAAAGAATGCTTTTTATATTAATTATAACCAATAGTTAAAAATGATCATAATGCTTCAAATAAAATTCTTAATTTTTAAAATCAATAAAATAGTAAGCGAGTTTAGTTTAAGAGAGCCATTACTTAATTCCAATAAATTACACTGACCTGAGAGAAGACGAGTCGTTTGTGGTGGTCACATGGTAACAGGTCGTCAATAAGGACAATCTGCGATTTCCCGTCCTTACACTGGCGGACTTGGTAGGCCCCTTGTGGACAGTAGTCCTTAGTCAGAATGATGTTCTCTACGAGTTTAGGACGCTCTGCCAAGACCGCCAGGGCACTGAGGAACCTGCACAAATGAAATTTCTGATAATTTAAGTCATCTTTGACCTTTTAAGATAATAAACTAAATTGAGACAAAAAATAATAAAGATATTTTTTCAACAAATCTGATCTGATAAAATATAGTGAATTGTTGAGTCCAATTCTTTCATCCTACATGATTGATTGATTGATTGCATATTGTTTAACGTCCCTCTTGAGATTTTTTCACTCATATGGAGACGTCATCGATGCCGGTGAAGGGCTTCAAATTTAGACCTATACTCGGCACTTAGGGCCATTGAGCAGTGAGGGTTCTTTATCGTGCCAGCGCCTACCGTGACACGGGACCTACGTTTTTAAGGTCATATCCGAAAGACCCGTGACTTTCACTTCTGATGCCGAGCGCTTGGCGAAGGAACAGTCGCTACCTATTTTTACGTCTTAGGTTTGACGCGGCGCCGGGAACGAGAATCGAACCCGGACCTCCCGATCACGAAGCGAACGCTCTACCTCTAGGCTACCGTGAACGGTTTCATCCTACATGATTTATATACTGTAAATCAACTTTTATTCGCGTGTGAGAAATATTCACGAGTTTCGCGAGAGCCTCATCATCGCGAATATTTCTCGTCGCGAATCGATCCTTAAAAGTCTTTTTTTTTTTATTTACAACAGATTTAAAAAGGGCTTAGTCGCGGAATTTAGTTGTCATGAACTAGTTTACCCTCATAAAGTCTCGAAATAAAGTCGTCGCGAATAAAAGTTGGTTTACAGAAAACATGTTTCAACTTCAATTGTGCACGAGTTAAAGAAAGCAAAATTGATAAAGTTTGATTGAAAAATTTAAAAATTGTTAATGGATTTAATGGATTAAACAGTAACATAATATGCACCTTGTTGATATTTCTGCCAGATGTCTCCGAGCTAACCAGCATTTCCCAAAAGTCCATGAGAGATAAATAACTAATCTCTGTCACTGTACTAACTAGCGGTTTCCCAGAAATCCCTGAGACATAAATAACCAATCACTGAATCTGTACTAACCAGCCATTTCCTAGGAGTCCTTGAGAGATGTCGTCTGGTAGGGGCGTCCTACACACTGCCCATTTGACCTTCTCGTCTCCTCGTCGAGATGTGGCGATTTCCGTCGGTCGTAGCCATTGTATGGGGGTCTTTGTGAAGGGTTTGTCCTCATTGATAAAGACAGAATATGGAATGGGAGGAAAGGAATCGTCCACAAAATGGTCGTTGTGCTGAATTATAGATAGTATACTCAGAGCATTTCTCTTAGATTGTACATATGTATAGATATATATTCAGTGTTCCTGATGGTTTTTGATGTTTTATTAATGAATCGATATATAACCACATGAGCTTTGGATGAAAACTTCTTTGTCTAAAATTCTTTATAGAACATAAAATATTAAAATAGAGTAATTTCTGTTGTTGTCCTTTTTTCGTTCAAAGTCAAAAATTTAAACAAAAGTTTGAAAAACAAAATGTATCCACATCTTTCCTATTTCAGAGGATGCAAAAATATATATATAGTTTTATCTGAAACTGCATTTTATCTTTAAATGATACAATAAAAGAATAAAAGAATATGAACTGGCTGCCTCAATTCTATATGAATTATAAATGAATCATCATTTTTTAAAAAAAAGGTGGACACATTTTAATGCCTCTCTCTTCTCTTCTTCATGTGATCAGTTGGGATATTGTATGAGTATGTCTCAGTATAATGATGACTTTTTGAAGTTAAATGATCATTATACCTAACATTTCAAAATGATGATGTCAAAAGCATAGGGGCAGTTTATAAAGCAAATGTTTTGTGTTTGTTTGCCATAAAAACATTCCATTTTAATATTTCCCAAGGGTATGAATGACTTATAGTAAATATCAATTACATGTGAATTTACTTTGTTGATAATGGGACAACAGAGATTATATCTGTATCATACTTTAAACAGATTTCAGTGAATGGCTACACATGGTCATATTTCATCCCAGGTAGTCTCTATCGACAGTAACATTTAGCAAAAATAATAACTAGTTGTGGTTCAGTCCAATATTAAGATAGAGTGTATCCACATCTTTCCTTCTTAAGGGATGCAAAAATGATAAATCTGAAGCTACTTTTAAATGATACAATAAAAGAATATGAACTGGCTGCCTCAATTCTATATGAATTATAAATGAATCATCATTTTTAAAAAAAAAAAGCTGGACATATTTTAATGCCTCTCTCTTCTAGTGTATGGACCATATAACATGCGATCAATTGGGATATTATATGGCTATGTTTCAGTGCAATAATGACTTTTTGAAGTTTAAATGATTATTATACCCAACATTTCAAAATGATGATGTCAAAAGAATGGGGGCTGTTTATAAAGCAAATGTTCTGTGTTTGTTTGCCATAAAAACATTCCATTTTAATATTTCCCAAGGGTATGAATGACTTATAGTAAATATCAATTTATTTTGCTGATAATGGGACAATGGAGATTACAGTAAAACTCGGTTATAACGAAGTCACTGGGACCTGTGAAATTACTTCGCTATATCCGTAATTGTTTATAACCGTATAGAAAAGTCATTTAATTTTATTAGCTGGGGATTCAAGATGACTTCGCTAAAACTGTAAATTCGCAATATCCGTATTCGTAATAAACGAGTGTTGCTGTATATCTGTATCATACTTAGAGAGATTTCAGTGAATGACTACAGATGGTCATATTTCATCCCAGGTACCCTCTATCAACAATAACATTTAGCAAACACACATATTGACTAGTTGTGGTTCAGTCCAATAATTATTTTATATCAGTTGACATTTTTAACAGTTGACGTGTGTATAAGAATTGTCAATACATATTCTATGTGATATGTTTCATGCTGCATGAATAGATTTTCAGTATACATGGTATAACATTGGTAATTAGAATTCCTTCCTTTTATGAACATGGATATCATTAACTCAATAAGGAATCTTCCAGAAAGCTAGATTCATACATATACCTGTATACTAGTGGAAAATTTTATACTTAAGCATTCAACCTTTAAAATGTATTTTTTTTAACCATGCTGCTTAATTCATAATGTGAAAAACATCAATATTGAAGTTGTAAAACTCACATGTCTACAGAACAAAGTGATGTGTTGCCAGTCACCTACCTGTCTACAGAACAAAGTGATGTGTTACTAGTCACATGCCTACAAAACAAAGTGATGTGTTACTAGTCACCTACCTGTCTATAGAACAAAGTGATGTGTTACTAGACACCTGTCTACAGAACAAAGTGATGTGTTGTTAGACACCTACCTGTCTACAGAACAAAGTGATGTGTTGCCAGTCACCTACCTGTCAACAGAACAAAGTGATGTGTTGTTACACACCTACCTGTCTACAGAACAAAGTGATGTGTTGCCAGTCACCTACCTGTCTACAGAACAAAGTGATGTGTTACTAGTCACCTACCTGTCTACAGAACAAAGTGATGTGTTCCTAGTCACCTACCTGTCTACAGAACAAAGTGATGTGTTGTTAGACACCTACCTGTCTACAGAAAAAAGTGATGCGTTACTTGACACCTGTCTACAGAACAAAGTGATGTGTTGCTAGTCACCTACCTGTCTACAGAACAAAGTGATGTATTGTTAGACACCTACCTGTCTACAAAACAAAGTGATGTGTTACTAGACACCTGTCTACAGAACAAAGTGATGTGTTGCCAGTCACCTACCTGTCTACAGAGCAAACTGATGTGTTCCTAGACATCTACCTGTCTACAAAACAAAGTGATGTGTTACTAGTCACCTGTCTAAAGTACAAAGTGATGTGTTACTAGTCACCTACCTGTCTACAGAAAAAAGTGATGTGTTGTTAGACACCTACCTGTCTACAAAACAAAGTGATGTGTTACTAGACACCTGTCTACAGAACAAAGTGATGTGTTGCTAGTCACCTACCTGTCTACAGAACAAAGTGATGTGTTACTAGACATCTACCTGTCTACAAAACAAAGTGATGTGTTACTAGTCACCTGTCTACAGTACAAAGTGATGTGTTACTAGTCACCTACCTGTCTACAGAACAAAGTGATGTGTTACTAGACATCTGTCTACAGAACAAAGTGATGTGCTACTAGTCACCTGTCTAAAGAACAAAGTGATGTGTTACTAGTCACCTGTCAACAGAACAAAGTGATGTGTTACTAGTCGCCTACCTGTCTACAGAACAAAGTGATGTGTTACTAGACATCTGTCTACAGAACAAAGTGATGTGTTACTAGTCACCTACCTGCCTACAGAACAAAATGATGTGTTGCCATAGTTCCAGGGCCTCATTTTCCTCCATTTTTCGGATATCCTCCATCAGGGAGCTTGGCTGTCTTAGAAGAGTGATTAGCTTTGGATTCCTATGCGATTTTTCACTGCCACACATTTGACAGTCTGCCATTTTCAGTGGATTTTTATATGTACATTGTGAACAAGACCACATTTTATCTTTCTCTAAACTTTTGTTATTCTTCTCTAGACTTTTGTGTTTGGCTTTTTCTAAACTTTTCACAAAATGGTCGTTGCGCTGAATTATAGATAGTATAGCTTTACTCAGAGCATTTCTCATAGATTGTACATATGTATAGATATATACTCAGTGTTTCTGGTTTTTTGTATATCCATTGTATGAATAGATGTACTCATGTAATTTGGATGAAAACTTCATTGTCTAAAACTCTTTATAGAACATAAAACATTAAAATAGAATTTTTTTCATTGTTTCTTTTTGTTGTTCAAAGTCAAGAAAACATAAATTGAAAGAACATTAATGTATCAACATTTTTCATATTTTAGATCTACTAAGTCAAGAGATGCAATAAATCGTAAGCTACCTTTAGAAAGATTAAAAAAGTTTGCCACCAAAATTTAATTTCTATATATTATAAACAAAGCATCATTTTTTAAAAAAATTGTTATGGAATGCTGGACGTAAATGAAACTCTCTTCCAACCGTGTATTCTTTGTTTTCGTATAACATTTGATCAATTGAGAGATTAACTCAATGTACATATTAGCCTATCGTCTGGCGTAATATTTATGATTTACGAAGTAGGTTGATAGACCAGGGTTCCCAAAATTAGGGACTTTTTAAATTAGTGATCTTAGGTCCTCATAATTAAGGGAGCAGACTTGGGTTTTATTGTGTGGAAACTACATTAGAGAAACTCTTTATATTTTTATACCATATATAACTTACACTGACGTCAGTGCACATGCCAAGTTTAGGGAAAATCTACCGTCCAGGTAGTTTTAAGGGACTGTCTCAATTAAATACAGGTACATTTAATTACTATAGGATTATATGGGAAAGTGGTAATTTTTTTGCACTTTACAGCAAATTATACAAATACTACAATATATTTTTTGCTCAAGCTACAATATATTTTTATGAGATGTACTATAATGAACATTATATGTGACAAACACAAGTTCTCCCGTCATGTTTCCAGAGGGAGCATTTAAAAATGCCAAAAATTGACAACATTTTCTGTTGTTATAGAGTAGTATGAAATATGACAAATACAAAAGATTTATACGAAAAAAAAATGATGGAGATATTTTCAAATATCTACGTTTTGAATTTCAAGAGCATATATCCATGACTTTTTTTTCTTTGATAGATTTTTATTACCCCTTCTTTGAGAGCTTCACGTTATCATAACGTCAAAAACACACCATTAAGATGTCAATAAACCTATCAGATGAAAAATCGTTTTAAAAATCAGTTATATTAAATTTTAATTTATTCTTTTAACGGATAATTTTTTTAGTTGTTATTTCATTTCAAATAAGTGAAAAAAATGCTGTAAGATATGCTTTATTTTACTATGATGCGTGAATATTGAGCAATAGAAACCCCAGTCTGCCCCCTTAACTGTATTTATGTCACAATGAATTTTCAATAATAACAAAATAATCGATTCTAGATTTTGAATTACATCTACAAAATGTACACACCCTCTCCCCTTACAGGCACACCGTTTTAACACCCCTTACACATGCATACGCACCTCTCACGCACATATATAAACACACTATGTGTATTCCAGTTTTTTTTTTCAGGAAATTTACAAACTGTTCCATGATAGCTTACACGCTCTTTCATCTTAACCATTAACACAAATTTGCTCAAGACGTCCATTGCAATATTTTTTTTTCATAATTGGATGTTTGAGGCACACCTTAGGCCGTTTATTCCTGACATCTCTATATCTGTACTGTACTATGGTATGCCCTTCTATCGACCCTGAACTAAGATGGTTGACGACACAATTATTGCACAAACGAATCTCACAACTATTGCAGAAGTGCTGAAGTGGTTCTTGCTTGCAAATATCACATAGTACGACGTCTTGGATTGTTGTCATTGTAGATTAAGGACACCTGCATTTTAATAGATAAACATTTATAAAACATACCACAAAACAATAATATATATACTAATGAGCTTTGTATAATATAATGTATAAAAAGCCCTTTTGCAGCGAAGACTTTAAAAACGTTTTACTGGAAGGAACACTTGAGAACAGCACATACTTTCTATAAGTTATTGTCAAACAAATTGAGGAGACATGAATATCAACAGTTTCGTTAAAAGTTATCACTCGGTAAGTTCAATGACAATGCAAATACCGTCTATCATTACGTCACATGTACTGAAGTTTTTTCATACTAATTGTAAGGTATATTTTCATATTCATGTATTTCATCTTATCATCTTTTCTGTTAAAAGATGTGGTTAAATTTAAGTCGGAATGGGCAGATGAAGTCCACGGAATTTGTAAAGTAAATATGCATAACAGGACTTAAGAAATATTTACCAGGCGGAGAATTACGAGCGAAAAATGATAAGACCCGATTATCTATTTTACTTGGAATAGAAAAAATAAAAACAAAAAAGACACATAGATGGTCGATACGCTATCTGTCCAAAGTTAATTACAGTTAAAACTATCGTTTTATCTCACTCTATTGATGCTAAGACTTAATAGCTGTGTACACTGATTATAAATTAACAAGGCGCCTGTGCTTCGTATCAAGTAAAGCTTTTAATATGGCATAATGTTTTTTACACAGTACATGTAATGTGTCTCTTGTGCAGTTTATTTTTTCAAATGCCTTATATCTAATTTTCAAAAAGACACCTCTAAGTTAATGCTTTTGTTTGTTGAATGAACAATTTTAAACTTTTTTGTTCTGTTTTTTTTTTAAGAAAAGAAGTGACAGGATAATTTTGCTTACCTTATTAACCCCAAGAAAGCATTAAAATCTATTCCTATTAATGTAAAAAAAAATAGTTTTAAATCAACCACAGTCTTTCTTTCAGTATTAATTTTATCAAGCATACGTTCCTTGGTTGTGAAACTTAAAACTGTTTTTATTTTAATAAAGCCCACACATGGGGTATGTTAGCACAATAAGAGTTAAACAATTGAACAACCAACCTGTAAAGAGTTAACATAATGAACAACAATAGGATCTTTGATATGGACAGTACTGACGGATGTCAAAATATTTTTTAAAAAAATAATGTTTATATTTTTGACAATGTAGGAAGGTCAGATATGAAATAAATTAAAGCAGTTTAAAAAAACATGGTTAAATCTAAAAGTTTAATTATATCAGAAGTATTTATCAAATCATTAAAATACATATGTATCATGTCTGCGTTCATGTAAATATTGCTAGATATACATTTCTGTCTTTCAATATTAAAAAGAGGACACTTAAAAACATAATAAAACTCATCACTAAGTTCGTTATTAATGCAGAGGTTACATCGTCTCTCAGATCTATTAATGATACAAAATCTGTCAGCTTCAGTTGGCAACTTTGCTCCTATTTTGTATTGTTTATTGTCTTTGATATTGAATACTGTTCGTTATCTCCACATCCTTCTTATTACTGACGCAACGAAATTTACATAAATAAAAAACGTAAACATTTGGTAACATGTTTAGATAATTTTCAAAAGCAAAATGACACTTGTACATTCTATAATTAAGGCATGTTGGAGAATTTATTTCATCAAAATTCCAGCCTTACACGCCACTTTTGCATGATTTATCAACATACTGACCATTCCACATTAGGTGTATTTCTATATTACAATCAAGTAAAATATTTTAAATTTTCATTAGGTTTTGGAATGGACAAAACCTTTAATCTAAACTTATACAAAATCGAGTACAATATGCCAGTAACCAGTCATTCTAGACTTTAATAATAATAATAATAATAATAACTAGAGCAAAGCTCGTTGCAAAGCAACGAGTAGGTCTTCCGTCCTGTTTGACCGGAAGTTTATGCTACTTCCCGTGTGACCGGAAGTGTTGACGACGGACATTAAATAAATTTTTATGCTCCCAGTGACAGATGTTACCCAAAAACTTTTCAAGAACGGTAAAAATACGCGTTTTTCGACTACTTCCGGTTTGGCCGGAAATGACGTCGACGGACGTATTTTGACGACTCCATTAGATTAAGCTTGACATTTTGAACAACTTTGCTTCATGGACGTATTACAAATTCTCAATACTTTTTGAGATATAAAGGAAAAACTTT
>PRKT01000733.1:186300-208614 GCA_003671525.1 Saccostrea glomerata
TTCTTAATTTTACGGAGCGTAAATAATTTGTATCTCAGGGATTTACAAACTGCATCAACATGACAATTATACTGAAGAGATTGATCTATCTGAATACCTAGGAGTTTTTCAACTTCAACATTTTCCAAGTTTTTGCCAGAAATTTTTGCATCAAGTACTGGGTTATTTAATCTTGATCTTTTTTGTTGTGTACACATAAGCATGCATTTTGATTTGTCTGTGTTCAGTATCATTTGATTCTGTAAACACCAGTTTTCAATTTCACGTAAATCAGAATTTAAATGTGTTTCAATATTATGTACATTGCTGTTAGGTAAATGCAGAGTTGCATCGTCCGCAAACATATCAATATTAGAGTAATTTACACATAAAGGAAGATCATTTATATACAATAAAAATAGGAGTGGGCCTAAAATGGATCCCTGTGGCACCCCTGCTGTGATAGGTAAAATATCGGAAGAACATGCGCCAATTTTTACACTTTGCTTCCTTTCGTTTAAATATGATTGGAACCACTTGATTGTTAGTGAATCAAAATTATAATGTCGTAATTTCTCTATTAAGATATCATGACTGACTAAATCAAACGCCTTACTAAAATCTAGAAAAGCTATGCCAATTAAATTTCCTTCGTCCATTTCATTCAACCAGTTATCGGTAAGTTTGGTTAGTGCTGTTTGGCAAGAGTGGAATTCCCTAAAACCAGACTGTGAGCTCATAATGAGGTCAAAAGCTCTCGTAAATTCACGTACTTGATTAGCAATATGCTTTTCAAAGATTTTTGACAAAGTTGGTAGGATAGATATTGGACGGTAATTACTGGGATCACTATTATCGCCTTTCTTATATATGGGGGTGACTTTGGCATGTTTCAGCTGGGAAGGGAAGATGCCATTAGTAATGCTACTATTAATGAGATGAGTTATGGGTTTAGAAATTACATTTGCAGAAAGTTTTAAGAGACGGGGACCAATGAAATCTACACCTGCTGATTTATTAATGTCAAGTGAGTGTAGCATAGTTAAGACATCGTCCTGGCTTATAGGAAGTAAGCTAAACACATTTTCATCATTGAGTTTGGACTTCGTGAATTCTTTTAATTTTTGAGAATTAAAGCTATGATTTTGTGTTTTAGTTAATAAATTGTCAGAAATTCTTGTGAAATGCTCATTAAAAACATTTACGATTAGTTGTAAATCATCAATTTCTGATTCATTGTCTTTAATAAGAGTGGGAGAAATATTTTTTGACTTGGAAGCTAAATGATTAAGATAGCTCCACATTTCTCTAGGATTAGAGCTCTCCTCAATTGCTGATTTGTAGTACATACATTTTGCATTATTAATCAACAGAGTAACTTTATTTCTCCAATGACGAAAATTATCAAAGTCTTTATGTTGATGATAGTAATCTCGTAACTGTCTAGCTTCATTAATTTCTGGTGTGAACCATTTCGGACGAGACTCGGTTTTTACACGTTTAGTTTTTACCGTAGCATGTTTATTGAGAATGGTATTAAACATGCTGTAGAAGTTTTCCAATATATCATTAGGATTTTGCAAATTTGTAAGAACATTAAAATTGGCACTTTGTAAATCAGAGAGAAATTCTTCCTCATTAAAATTCTTAAAATCTCTGTATTGAATTTCAGTGTGTTTTCCCTTACGCTGCATGCTGTTAGATTTACGGGTTGCACAAACAGGGTAATGGTCAGAGATAGCTATGGGTGGTACTTGAATTTCGCAGATGTTATCAGGTTGGGTAGTGTAAAAATGATCAATAAGGGTACATGAGGTGTTAGTTATTCTAGTAGGTATGGTAATTAGTTGAGTAAGTCCAAATTCTTCAGGAGCAGATGTCCAAGATTGAGGGGGGTCTTTAAGCAAATCTACATTAAAATCACCTGTAAGTATGATTTCTTGGTCATCACAGCAGGGGGCACAATTCATCTCTCTTGCTAGGTCTCCCACCCAGCAGGAGGGGGCAGATGGTGGGCGGTATGCAGAACAATAAAGTATAGGTTTTGTGTTCTTTAAATTAATTTCTAACCATATTGTCTCAATGTTACTGATTTCTAAATCTTTTCGACGTTTATAGGATAATTCATTTGAGATATAAATTACTATTCCACCACCTGCCTTATTTTGTCTATCTTTTCTTTCAAGTACATAGCCATCTATACTCAAATCTGAATCACTAATATGGTCCTGTAAAAAAGTCTCACAAAGCCCCAGTACATCCATAGATCGTTCATTTTGTAGAATTAATTTCAGTTCGTCCAATTTTGGTATAAGATGACAAATATTAAAATTTCCAAAACGCAAACCCTTTTTTACAAGACCAAATCCAGTGTTCACTGGAGTACATTTATTAGCTGTGCTTATAGTTTTGTTTGAATTAAGATTTTCACTTGCAAGACTTTTGTTAATCTTTTTTTCAGACATAGATATTTGCACAGCTTTAAGGGAATTTCTTTTTTTTCGAGGTGCGTATTTTACCTGAGGATTTTTAACGTGTTTAACGATGGGGGAATTTTTTACATTGCATATACATAATATTTGGTTACATTCTGAACATACAGTTTGGAAAGGTAAAAAATTATTTTGAAGACTTAAGGAAATACTCTCTGTATATTCGGCCTGACATTCATTGCCCCTATTCTAGTACGGACAGAACTTTTGTTTGTGGCCAGGTTCCCAACAATACCAACAGTCTACTTTGCTACCATGTCTACAGTTCCGGGATGAGTGGCCTTGTTCTCCACAGTAGTAACAGGATGTAGACTTCATGGACACGGGCGGAGGTTGCATCTGATTCTGCTTTAGAATTGAGACATGTTCATTGTAAAGTTTCAGCAGAGAGGCGGTTCCTTTGTCTGACAAATGTATGCCGTCCTTCCAGTACAATGAGGAATTCCAGTCATTAAAAATCCGACTTGATTTAATAACTGTTGCACCGTATTCTTCACACACAAAGCGGATAATATCATTCACACCGGTAACTATTGCATCTTTTCTTGGCATGACTTCGGATACGAAAACACGAATGTTTGAATTCCTCTTCCGTAGATCCGTTACTATTTCGCAAAAGTCATTTTCTATTGCTTCCATGTCGCGCTGATATGATACATCGTTTCCTCCGGCCTGGATAATGATATTTTCCAAAGAAGTTACATCGTATTGACGTAATTTTTTACGAATAAATGAGATACTGGCTCCTCTGTTAGTACTCACACGAATATTTGAATTTAACACACGGGTTCTAATTTTTTGCAAAATTGAACTGCCAATGATGAGTGTTGATTTCTCAAGATCTCACAGAATTTGGAGTAGGTTTTTGAAGGGAATTCTTTCTTGGTTTTCTGTACACATGTGGTTCTGGTTCCGTATTAGTTGATCATTCATTTTTTGATGTTTCCGTAAGAACATTGTCGCACTGCACATGTCTAGAAGTGACGTTTTGGGATCCCTTCGGCAGATCATCGGTACAATTTCCCTTATTCTTGAAGACTTTTGGAATTGTTTGAGTACTTGAACTGGTTAAGCTTTTCTGTACATTTTCACCCAGTTTCTTTTTTAAGGACTCAACTTCTTGTGTTAGACGATGAACAACTAACGAAAGTTCCTCCACACGTAGAGCAGAATCACCACACTTGCTACATTCTTTTGATTCATTGCACTGCACAATACTAGATGTATTCCTTATAGGAGAAGATGCCATATGTGGTGGTGGTTGGGAAAGAATAATGTTTGAGTCGTTTATATCACAGGTATAGACACTTATTTCTTCAAGGAATTTCTCGCACCATGTTGTCTCTGAACTACCCTGAATGTGTGCTTCTGTATACTTTATTAATATACTAAATGGTATTCTACCCAGCTCTTCAGCTAAAACACCTTACGACTTTTCAACTTTATACACAACCATTCCTCACGATAAATTAGTCAAGACTTTTTGATATCATTGACAGCTGCTTTTCAATAAAAATGGAACTTGTAAAGAGACGCTAACTTTCGATTCCCGCCTACATTTTGCACCCATTTAATTTAATATAAATGGCAATTTGTTTAATACAAAGCACAGTTCAATAGAAATTAATGATTTGTCTTAATACCAACGCTAGATAGTAAATTATCCATTAATCCAGCTCTTGAAAAAGGGGGGTGGGGGTAGACGATATATACCATTATAATATTTCCTTTCTGACCGATAGAAAAAAAGAGTTTGGTAAAAAGAGATTGTGGTGTCTTTTCTTTTAATGTAGCTTTCCAAAACGAAAATTTCGATAATTCTCCTTAACAGGCTATAGTGTTTACGAATTGTTATCTAAATTACTTTCAAGTTTATTTTCACACGTTTTGTTTATTTCATTAATGCGTACCTTCATAAAACATTTAATTGAGTGAATTAAAGTAGTCAACAAATGATTATCAGAAGTCATTACCAGGTTTTTGTTTGATAGTCGTCCATCCAAATTGATCTACTTTAGCATCACATGTTTTGCAGTTGTCAATTCCATTGACCACTCCATCAACAATACATCTGCCTCGAACAAAACAGTAACCAGCCTTAAGATGAAAGAAGATTCCAGACAGTTAGCGACTGACGTACGTTGTTTGTGTACAGTCTATAATATGTATGCAGATATCACTTACAACTTACAAGAAATTAATAGTCTTGGTTTTGGTCAAAAGAAAATGGTTGCTGTTTAGTACAAAATTTAATATTTTAAAAATAGTTCAAAACGGGCAAAATTACCATGTAATAAAAAAAATACTACTAGTATCAGTATCAAAATTCTTTTTTTCTTTAATCTTATTTTAAAAGTTGAAATTCGTATTCTATATAAATTTTTATTGTTCAAGCTCATATATTATTTTAACTAATTGCATTGCATGCAATAAAACATATGGAGATAACGCACAGCATTCAGGATCAAAATTCAATTTAAGAAACTGAATTACAATCAGTGCAAACACATTCACGGACCTCAAAAACATCAGAGGTGGGATTAGGTGACATGGAGGAGTGAGCATCCCCTGCTGACCGGTCACTTCCGCCGTGTGCTCCTTATCATGATGTTTTATTCTACCTATTCCAACTTTTTGAAAATCATGTAGAAAAAAGGTAAGATCTTACGTGGGATAGGTGGAATTTTGTGTAAACAAATAATTAACTATGTTCTTAAATTTAGGTATTAAGTTGTTTTTTCTTGTAATATCTTTTTATTATTTCAAAAATTAAAAAAAATCATATTTTCTCATAGATATATTCATTATTTTCTGTCTTAAAATGTACAAAAAAACAGGTTAATCTAAACATCTATTGTTATTTGCAAGTGGGAATAGGTGGAATTGAGATTTTTAAAAAGTGGGAATAGCTAGAAGAAACCATCATGATCAGGAAATAACGGAAAAATACGTCGTCAATTAAGTGTATAATTAATGAACAAACAATTAGTATGAAGACGTCAGGCAGCATTTGACTCAATGATAGATTATATTTGCTCACAAGGTCATTGTATTGTCCATAGAACTTACGAAATTATGTCTTTAAACGAGACTGCTGAAATTATTGTTTCATTGACGTTGTTCTTGAAATTGTTTGTATGTAGATCATACTCTTGCGTACGAATCAAATGAGATATTCAAGAAATTCAAGCATTTTGTTGATGTCATAATCTGAGTATTGAGTGTAGAATTTTTTTTTAAAAATGAAATAATTTTGCAAATGAGCAATGACAAGGTAAGTAAATTTACGAGTTCTGTATTATTGAAAAAGCTGCTGACAATGATATATATAAAAAAACATGATTTTAATTTTTGTGTGAAATGGTTGTGTATAAAGTTGAAATGTCGTAAGTTTTTAAGCTATTAATTTTGGTAAAACCTAGTGAATGCAATGAAACGTGTGGAGATAAAGAACAGTATTCAAGATCAAAATTCCATAAAACAATCCAAAACAGGAGCAACGCAAGCAAGGACCAAAACTTCAGAGGAGGGATCAGGTGTCATGGAGGAGTGCGCATCCCCTGCCGACCGGTCACACCCGCCGTGTGTTCCTTGTCATGATTGTGAAATTATGAAAAAATACCTCGTCATTTCAGTGTAAAAATAATGGGCTAACAATTAGTATGAAAAAGAGTCAATCGGCATTTGATTAATTGACCAATTGAGTATTTCGAAAATTTGAAAGATGAGCAATTCCACACAATATCAAAATATCTGAAAAATGCGATCATTGAATTCAGTTGAAATTAAAGCAAATGATGAGCAATTGATTGCACTGATGATATGAATGATGTAAGGTTCAGAACATTCAGAATTTTGTGATACTGGTAATTATGAGTAATTTTAAAAAAATTGATAGGGATTTGGACTTTGATAATTTAATAATAGTTTTGTTCAAACTCTAATTTACCAAGTTTGCTAATTAGCAATATTCCAATTCATTATCAGAACACCTTTGTTGCTTGAAACTTTTAAAAATATACTATAGAGAGGAGATAGATAGACAGAGTAAGAGAGAGAGAAGATAATGACTAAATTTGCCTACTTACTCGTAATGTAAATCGAAGTTGTCCAGATACATTCATAGTATCCTGGCATGTCGAATCAAGTATGTACAAGAAATGGTTATCACTGAATGATTTACCGTCATTACTAACTGCAATTTTATACGCCACAACGAAAGTGTCTTCTCTGGAAGATGATCTTTTTTCTCTGAGATGAGGAAAGGGACAACGAATGTCGGCAACTGTATTGTGCACGGCGTGGACAAAATGTACACCAATCGATTTATTATCACCATTAAAGTTTATCTGTAAAGATTGAATAAATATCTCTGTAATTTGCAATTGTATAACTTTTTTCATAAAAAGAAATAATTCCTTAAAATAAGGAAGAATAGATTATCGTTTAAAGTCATCATTTTGTAAGTTTTATGGTCGATACAATGACCTTGTCAGCAAATACAATTTATCATCGAGTCAAATGCTGACTGACGTTTTTCATACCAATTGTTTGTCCAATATTTATACATTGAATTGACGACGGATTTTTCGTTATTTCCTGATCATGACAAAGGGCACGTGGCGGGTGTGACAGGTCGGCAGGGGATGCTCACTCCTCCATGGCACCTGATCCCACCTCTGATGTTTCGGGGGTCCGTGTTTGCTCTGCTCTTATTTTGTATTGTTTTATGGACATTGAAATTGAATACTTATTTCCATATCCTTTATTCTTATATTAATGAACTGCAACGTGATTTATCTCTGTTTCATTTCTTAGAGAAATAAGTTGGGTAAATCATGTTGGGATTCATATGCATGAGAAACTAGACGAAGGGTGAACAAGTTTTTCCTGGACATACTAGTATGCGATATGATGGATAGTTAATGAGGTTCGTTTCTAAACTTTTGAGCAGATTTTTTATGTTATAAATAATTCGGCATAATATTTTTATTCTCACAATAAATTTGGAGTCTACAATGCCAATTTATCTAAATTCAATTAAAACTACACGATTAAATTGCATACTTAATGCATTAAGTGATCAGGAGGAACTGTATTTTGCGCCAGAAGGATTTTTTAAAAGAAAATGATTACTTTTTCTCTTTCCAAGTATTCAAAGTATGCTAATTTTGGATTCCTAGTTTTACATGCAGCCTGCCAACAAACTTTTTTTGTGCAGTGGATTGTTTTAGACTGGTCCTAAATTACATGTATCCTGTTAATAAACTGTCCTGAATTTTTATAATCACGTGATAAATATACCAAATATATTGAGAAAATGAAGGAAAAAAAACGATTTTGTCTTAAAATTAGCAGTTTTTTTTTTTTTTAGGAATATCTAATAATTAACACTCCATATCCTTCTCATTACCCCATTTTTATTGTTCTTTTCTAGTTCTAAATATAAATATACACTACAGTTAAACTTGTTCAGTACGAACACGGATATTGCGACTTTACGGATATAGCGAAGTCATCTTAGATCCCCAGCTATATAAATTCAATGAATTTCTTATACGATTATAACGAACTACGGATAAAGCGAAGTAATTCCATAGGTCCAAGCGACTTCGTTATAACCGAGTTTTGCTGTATTTTTTTATTATTCTTCTAAAATTAAGTTCAATGTCATTACTTTCACATATTATTTTCGTTTGTTAAATTTTCAATGCCAGAAAAATGAAAATGTTTGAGTACAAAAAGGTCAAATAATTGAAAATGCGGAGTAATTTGTATTTTTTTCACTGTCAAAAATTTTAATGTGTCTATTCAAGATGAAATAAGACTGTGTTTGTTCCCATAATTTATTAAAACAAAAACTATTGGATGAAAAAGTTAAATTGATTTATATATAAGACGTATTTAGAGTAAAAAAGGTCAAATTAATTGCTCCGTAGCACCAATAGAAATGCATTGACCACTATTTTTATTTTTTATTTTGATAAAGCTATGTTTATAAATTCTAAAAATATACCTGATAAAAAGATCGTATTACGTTTAAAGGCATGATCCAATCTCCGTAAGGAACTTGAAACGAAACAATGTTATGAACTGTTATAAATTTGAACTTCATACATTTATAGTTTGCCAAAAATCGCTCCGCGATGTCACCGTTTAATTTCATAACCTCGATAACGTCATTGTGTGTTTCAATCTCTAGTATAAAATGTTCATGTTTATGCCAGCATTGGTTACTGGTCGGAGTTCGCTTTTCGAAATCACTAATATTGGATAAAATATGTGGAGATAACGAACAGTATTCGAGCACAAAAGCCTATTAAACATTACAAAATAGGAGAAAGAAACGGACCTCCAAAACATCAGAGGTGGATTCAGGTGCCACAGATGAGTGAGCATCCCCTGCCGAGATCTCGCAAACAATTTGTTATAAAGTTTGCTCTTTCGAGTTTATGGGCCTTTTTATCATTTTAAACAGGCTTTGTGAATGCATTTTGTTTTTCTTCGGCTGGTTAAGAAATTTCCTAGGTTTATGACGATTTTGCAGGAACGAAACTTCCCTATACTACGTTTTTGTTCACCTTAAATGTTTGATCTTTAGAAATTAAAAAGAGTTATCATGATTATTTTAGAATTATTTTGTCATATAAATAAACAAATTACCGTGATGTTTGAATAAGAGATCCATATATCAAGATAGTTTTCCTGTTACATTACATTTTGAAATACGGAGTATTGTGAGATTGAGCTGCCTGATCATGCCATATTGCTTACAAAAACTATATCGATTTTTTTTAAACCTTATGATTTATAACTTTCCCTTTAGACAAGAAAATTATGTCTACTAAATGTAGTAGAGAAGTCATTGATGTCAAGAGGTTGTAATTTTATAGTATAAAAACAGTAAATGTTTCATAAAATCTCAACTAAAAAGAGAACGCAAAAAATATAGTTATTGATACAATTTGGAATATATATCTATACATAATATACATGTATATCCTTATCCACAAACATTTTAATATCCCCTTGTACTCCCTGCAGTCAATTAGGCATTTTATTTGTATTTTCTAGTGATATTTGCATAGTATTTAGCGTATAGGTTAAATATAGTCATATCTTCAAAATGTGTCAATAACTATATTTCTTTGTTTGATAGAAATTTAATAAACCTTTACTGTTTCTACATCAATTTTATATTCTCCATTGATGACCTATATTTTAGAGACTTTGTATAAGATAGAGTCACCTCAAAGTTTTCCATTCTACATGTTAGTTCGGGTCTGTCCAAAAATGGATCACCCTCTAGTGTTGCTGCTTTACAAACAGGTGCATCACACAGACCTCCTGTGTCCAAATTTGCCCCAAACACATGTGGAGGATCATTATAATTGATTGAACAGTCTCCAGCACCGTAATTTTCATGGCAAACACAACTTCCTAAAAGAATCAGAAAGAAGGAAATTTTATTTTGAATGTCACGGTAAATGAATAAAAAGTACCTCTGGATAAGACCATATTATTGTTGAGCATATTTATTATGTTAATACTTTACCATTCCTACAAATCCCGTTTCCACTGCATTCATTTGGGCAACTAACGATGTTAATTTGTTCTGCTATACTTTTGGATTGGCCACTTTAAATTGTCTGGAGAGTTTGATTTTGTCGAAGTTCTTTAGAGCAGACCGACTTTAATCCCTCTCTCGAAGCAGATGCCCAGTCTGTTGTGTTAGTCAGCTAATATACAATTAGAATAATCATCAATTATTTTAATAAAGCTTTCTTATTTTTATTCTTTTAATGGCTCTTCAAGCTGGTACAAAATTGTTTCACCTCTACTTTCTTTTTTATAATTTGATTTAGATCCAGTGGTAGGGAGAATGAGGCTCCCATGTTTTGGAGATCAATCTTTTATTGTAAATTTAAATGAAATTTTTTAAAAGGCAGCTTGCATCTACTCCGAATTTGTGTTGGAGTAGAGTAGAACTTTGGCAAATTCTTACGATTGGGAAAATTATCGAAAACCCTCACTTTGAAAAAAAAAATTACCAGGGGCCTGTAATTTCATTGCTTTATTTTGTACAAATTACCGATGTATTTTTCATATTGCTATAAAAAATGATACGAAAATATACCAGAAGTACAAGTGCATTTTACCTGAATATCTAACACACATGTGCTTATGGCATCATTTGGATCTACGGATGGTATTTTAGAACATGCTCTGAACGCAGTAGATCGATTCATAAAGTTAGTACACCATTTACGTGCTTCTTCTTGTGACATTGGTGTCAAGTTTGGCACAGATCTCTGTTAAAAAGGGAACAAAATATCAGATAAGTATCAATAAGTATCAGCAATGAACTGTTATATATATAGCAAGGAGACGTTTTGGTTAAAATCTCGTATTAATAAGTATGTAGTATGTAGGATATTTAAAGAGAAACCAAAGAAAGATAATATAGAAGGAGTATTTTATCATATGAATTTGGATCTACATGTATTATGAATTTCGAAATGTTTTGAAGTATTAATCGGAAAAGAAATAACAAACATTAGTGTAGGCAGAAAATAGGTATATTGGTTATTTTAGAGTTGGTAACGCAAATTAGCTGTAGAGTTTACACTACATGGAGAGAATGATCTTGTTTATCATCATCAGGAATTGGATCTATTTCACGTTTACGAACATTTCAACCTTGAAGGTCACAAATGGGAGGACATGACAGTGGTGGTGATTGACCATAACCCAAGATGGACAGACGCTCAGAGAAAAAGCAAAGAAAAGTTCTGGATGCACAGATTGAAGTCATTCCCCCTAATGTGATTAACAAACTAAATGACTTCACTACAATGAACGTGAATTAGATCCAATCCCTGATGGTAATGAATAAGACCATTCTCTCTATATGGTGTAAACTCTACAGTTAACTCTACAGTAAATTCGCTTTACCAACGTTAATGTTTATCTTTTTCTTTTTCCGAAAAAGCCACATTTATTGTTTCTTGGATTACGGATTTTTCCCCCCAAAATTGGGTAGGTCGGGAGAAATGAAAATAAAATGAAGCTTTTGTGTCTTCTTGACAAAAATGCAGTTTAAAGCAAGTAAAAAGTAAAGAAGCAACAATATTACAAAATTGTATTCTGAGTATTCATTTCACTCAGACACTTTTTTCCCATGATGTGCTATACCTGATATGTTGTCTGCAGGAATAAAGATACATGCATTCACAGTACTGTTCTTGGCAAGAAAACACAAAAACTTCTTTTTATTGTCCCCCGCTTGAAGAGTGGGGGATATTAATTTGGGTTTGTCCGTCCGTCCTTCTTTCTGTAATGCTTTCGTTTCCACACAATATCTAGAGAACCCTGTGAGCTTTTGCAATGAAATTTAGCATAGCAACTCCTTATGGACTGAAGAAGAAACCTATTGATTTTGAGGTCAAAAGGTCAAAGGTCAAAGTCATAAACAAGCAAATTCTGCCTGTTATAACACTTTCGTTTCCACATGATATCTCCAGAACCCTTTGAGCTATTGCAATGAAATTTTAAATAACAACTCCCTGTGACCTAATAAAGACCTCAACTGAGTTTGAGGTCAAAAGATTTCAAAAAGTTCAAGGTCGTAAATTTATACATGTATGTGACTTCACGTCTGCATAAGCTTGTTTCTACGTAAAGCGACTCCGTGGTCTAGTGGTATGTTTCTCGCTTCCCATGTGTGAGGTCCCGAGTTCAAGTCCTCGATGGACCATTTTTTTTAGAAATAATTTTTTAAATTAATTATAGTACTCATCACGCGAAATGAAAAATTTACGAGGTCTGACTTGTAAAAACTCATAAAATCATCATTACAGTGTGATAAATATTCCATATAAAAAGAATTTTTTAAACACATAATATAGAATAAGCAATTAAATCTTTATATTCATATTGGTATATTCTATTTGCTTCAGTATACATGTATACCTTTAATAATTCTACAAATTCAGTGAGGGGGATCCGACCAACGCCCCCTCCCCCCGAACTGCGCATGGTTTACTTTTTCCCTAAGCGGGGGACAGAAATTCTCTGAATTAGCTTGTTTTATTTTTATTTCAGGGACCAACGTTATTCTAAAAATTGGAGAGACTTGGCTTCTCTCTTTAAGCAATAAAAAGATATATTCAGTTATGTTGTTTTATATTAAATTCCATTTTAAATGTAGATTTTAAAAAGGTCAAAATGCAGCACATCAAACAGATGAACATAGCCTATTCATTTTTTATATTCATTCATGATTGATCTTTATATACATTTATGATTGATCTTTATAAAGTGTATATTTTTTTCTGGACATATTTATTTTCTTAAATATACTGAATAGAGGCAAAAATATGTTACTACACATTTAAAACAAATGACTGAAAACTGCTCTTGACTAGTTAAATTGTTAGTCCATTATTTATACACTGAATTGACGACGGATTTTTTCCGTTATTTCCTGATCATGACAAGGAGCACACGGCGGGTTTAACCGGTCGGCAGGAGATGCTCACTCCTTCATGGCACCTGATCCCACCTTTGGTGTTTTGGGGGTCCGTGTTTGCCCTGCTTTAATTTTGTATTGTTTTATGGACTTGGATTGAATACTGTTCATTATCTCCATATCCTTCATTGAGAAAATGAAAAAGATGAATGATAGGATATTTACCTGGTTTTGGGGTATTAGTCCAACCCTGAATGTAAACATTCTTAATCATGGTAATGCAAAGATGGACAGGTAAATTAATTACCAATTATTATAACTTTAGTGACTTTATAATCAACTAATGTCAAAAAATCATGAAAGTAAACTTAATAACCATTTACAAAACATCGGTAGTCAATACCAAGATTTACAGTATTTTTTAGCTCAAGGATACGATATCCCATGTTGATTCTTGCTAAGATTTTAAGAACTGCTTTACAAAGAGCTTTTCAGGGGAATATTACATTTTCCCCTCTAAATACTTTTTTAAAATCATTTGTAACATTTATAACATATTTTATTTTCATTTTTGGTTTTTCTTGCTAAATGAAGTCGGGAGACATAAAAATGAATTTCAAATTTGTATTTTCTTTCTATTTCCTCAAAAATTGGGTCGGTGGATCCGTGAACCAAAAAATTTCATACAAATGTGGCCTAAATAATCCCAAAACTTTTTCAAACTTATAAGAGATTCAAATTTATATGTTAAAATATCCCTTCTACATTATCTTTCTTTGGTTTCTCTCTATCAAGTGTAGTTACGTTATAGGTTATAGATATACTTATGGTCTCCTTATAGAAGTGAATTTCTTTGTACTTTCTATATTCATATTTCTTCACTAAGGACCGTTATATATGCTTAAGAGTTGTTGTAAATTGTGCTTCATATATAAGGATACCAGCCCGGGGTTGATCTCTCGACCCACAGAATCTGTATCCTAGCAGTATAGGAACAGCGCGTTAGACCGCTCGACTATCTAGGCAAGTCAAAAAAACTTGCTTTCGATGCCAATGTAAATCTCACAGCGCCGCTCTACACCATATGGTCACACCCGCCGTGTACTTCTTATCATGATTGGAAAATAACGGAAAAAATCCGTCGGCAATTCAATGTAAAAATAATGAACTAACAATTAGTATGAAAAACATCAGTCAGCATTTGACTCAATGATAAATTGTTTTTGCTGACAAGTTCATTGTATCGACCATAGAACTTACAAAATGATGACTTTAAATGAAACTGCTGATATTCTTGTTTCACCAACTTGCTCGTCAATAATTTAACTCGTTTTAGAAATTTTCCATACGTAGAGAATGCTCGGCGTATCAAACCAGTGGAGATATATACGCTCCGTGTGCAGGTGATGAAGGTATATTGCTGCATAAGTAATGGGAGTTGACGATAGAAAAGTTAGTCATCATGTTTATCATATAGCTTGATTGTTAGATTACCAATAACTTCGTTTCAAGTAAAATATCTAAGTATGAACAGATGTGACAGACTCTGCAGTATCTTTTATCTCAAGCTCACCAGGATATATCGTATCGACGTAGGAATGAAAATTGCCATTGTTAATAAACAATATTTCGTCGATATATCTAAACGTCGAGTTGTAGGCCACAGCAAGTGTTTTCTTCTTTTCGTGCATAAGACTTTGCACTTCATAGGAATATGAAAATAGGTCTGTAAATAACGGAGCACAATTGGTACCCATGGAAATTCCAATAAATCGTTGGTATACCTGATCTCCAGAAACCACACAGATATTGTCAATTAAAAACTCAAGTATCTTTTTTATGTAAACTTCAGAGTACTTGTGTGTGTGATCAGAAAGTGTTTTAACACTATAATTTTGCAAATGACCAATGACCAGGATAATAAATTTATAAGTTCTATTTTTTATGAAAAAGCAGTTGTCAATGATACCAAAAAGCCTGGATCTTAATTTATTGCGAAGAATAGTTGTGTATAAAGTTAAAAATTCGTCAGTTTTTTAAGCTGTTGATGGAAAAGAGATACGGTTCCTTAAACATTAGTTTTGTTGACGATCGTAATCAATGCACATTGTGATGAAATTCATTTTATATATAAGGAACAATTTACAACAACTCTTTAACTAATATAACTGCCCTAAGTGAAATAAAATGTCTTCAAAATTTGAAAAGACGTTTACGTGTTACAACTTGTGTTGTCGTTTTTTTTTCCTCTTTTTTTTTGTTGTTGTCTTTTTCGTGTCCTACATGTGAGGAAAATTGTATTGGATAAACTGGAACCAAATTAGCCGACCGTGTTCGCGTGATCAAGCAACAGATTAAGGATCCGACCATAAGAAACACGCCATGTACTGAACACTTTTATTATTGTGGCAAAGGACATTTTTATATATTTCGTTTTTACAAAATAAAAAATTACTAATCACCCGGTACGAAAAGCCAAACAACAGAATTTTATAAATCTATTTAAACCAGAACTGAACTGTTAATTGTGATTGTTATTACGTCACAATCATTACGTTTAACGTTGCCTATATAACGTAACGAGAATGACGTTATAATGTAACTTGTTTAAAATTTCAAGTATACTGATGTGCCTGTAAGGCGCGAAAGCGCTTTAGATTAAAGTTTCAGTTTGTCATTTGAATTTGGATTATATATACGAGGGTTGTCCAAAACGTTCGTGAACAATTACGTTTTTGTTAAAATTAATGTTCTATATACATCTATTATAAATAATAATATTTCTTATGAAAAACCAAGTTAGAGTGATTTAATTTGTTTTGATGAAAATTTATATTTCGGTAAAAATCAGGGTCTTTGGAGATCGCAGGTTTTGCGCACGGACCAGTCTGACGTTAAGCTTTTTTCATTATAACGTCAAACATTTGGATTTTGACTTAACACATGTTCATGGACACACACTACATTTATTTTTTAAGGTGCAACACACTTCCGATTGCTAGCAATAATCTTTAAGTTTAGATTATAATTTATCTAATTTTTTTAAAATTCAAAACAATGCACAAAAATGTATGAGCATCGTATATAAACGGTTTGTATACACAAACTGCACAGACCAGTCCGACCCTGCGCTAGATTTATAACAACGTCATGAATAGAAATCTCCATTTTCAGTAAATTACATGTATTTTTCATTTCTTGTAGTGTCTTCGAATTTGTACACACGTTGAAAAATCGTATATACCAATCTCAAATCAATACACTAAATATGTTTCAAAACTTTTGAGTTGTTTTAACAAATATTTTGTCTCTTACGTCGTTTCAACCTTATTAAAGCATGTATTTTTTTTTTTATCGGACGCTGCCCCGTTCGGACAGCCAACGTCGCTTTTTCTGTCGAGTTTTGACACATATTTGTTAGGGTTTTTGTCTATATAATAAGCGATACTTAAGATATCATAAAATGAATATAGACTCTTTATTTGTGTTACAATTTTTTTTATTAATCTTTGACTTTTTTATAGAAAATAATCATTTTAATCCGAACACTTTATATCAGAGTTTATATCATTTTAACCTTGGTCCGTGCGCACAATGTACGATCTTTAAAGACCCCGAATTTTACAAAAATATCACGTTCCATCTATATGAAATTCATTTATTTTTACTTGTTTTTTCATGAGAAATATTTTGATATACAACAGATTTATACAGAACCATTTATTTTCACAAAAACTCCATTGTCCACGAACTTTCTGAACACCCCTCGTATGTATAGAAAGCACAGAGAAATTTACTTTTATAATGATACTCATTTCCGCTCCAGCCCGGGGTTGAACTCTCGACCTACGGAATCTGTCTCCTAGCAGTACAGGGACAGCGCGTTAGACCGCTCGGCTATCTAGGCAAGTAAAAATCTTGCTTTCGATGCCGATGGAATTCTCACAACGCTGCCCATTACAACACGGTCATTGAGAGTAGAAGTGAGATACATTTATCTGGACACACACACACACACACCCTCACACACACACACAAACAAATATATATATATATATATATAAATGGGAAGACATGACAGTAGTGGTGATTGATCATAACCCAAGATGGACAGACGCTCAGAGAAAAAGCAAAGAAAAGTTCTGGATGCACAGATTGAAGTCATTCCGCCCCAATGGTATTAACAAACTGAATGACTTCACCAGAATGAACGTAAACTAGACCCGATCCCTGATGATACCAAACAAGATTATTCTCTCAATTTAGTGTAAACTCTACAGTTAATTTGCGTCACCAACGCTCGAACAACCCACATAACTATGTATTGCTTACGCCTTTGTTAATTAATTATTAATTATTTTTTTACCGATAATCAGTCCTAAAACATTTCAAATTAAAATTTATAATAAATCATAATTCATATGTTATAATGCCCCTTCTATATTCTTTTTCTTTGGTTATTCTTTATCAAGTATAGTTACGCCATTTTGAGAGAATGAAACAATGTACGATTTACTGATTGTCGTAATTAATTAGCATAATTAATTCGTTCAATTATGTAAATCGCACTTCACCCGAGTATACCCGATAGACCGGACGCATTTCATAGCGGTCCGGATTCTTTCTTCAATAGTGTTCAACATGTAACTATGTATGTAAATATATAGTGTTTAGTAGCTTAGTAGTAGTGCTAGTTGTTTTTTGTTTCGATTTTTCCTTTGTTCTTATGACTGTTTTAACTTTTTTCTTTGTCCTGAGGAAGAGACAGGGCGTCCCGAAAATTTGACAATTTTTATTGTTCGTGTCGTTGGTCATTTTTAGTGCTTTATATATATATATATATATATATATATATATATATATATATATATATATATATATATATATATATATATATATATATATATATAAAAAGCCTAATCAAAATTTTAAAATGATGAAAACATACCAATATGATATCTTAAGTTTCATATCAACATATGGCCTTAGAAAATAAATTTAAACATGCCTTTGATATTTTTCCTTCTTCCATGTGAACCACGTTCCTAAGCTAGGAATATGGCTAAAGGAAGATCTCCTACGTCTGTGCTCTTTTTCAAAGCATATATCCTGTTGAACAGGTAGGATAGATGGTTCACAATTAATTGCATTGACATTAGTACATAAACTTTCTTCCATTGGAGTGTCTCCAGTGTCATCGGATTGACATATGCAAAGTTTTTTTATTCTGCTTCATTGGTGGGAAGCTTCTTATTTTTGTATCATCCATCTTGAATAGATCCTCGGATGGAATAACGCTAAAAAAAATTAAAACAGCTACACTCTCTGAGCATTCAATTAATCAGCACAACAATATGTGAAAAAGATGATATCGCACAAATGGTACAAAAATCATTAACGTTAACGTTTCAAAATAGAAAATTGTGTCAAAAAATAAAATTATTTTAAGACACACTTTAAATAAATAATGCAAAACCGATGTCAGTGTTTCTAACAGATATATATGTTTCTGTAAAAACTACCTCCAGGATTTAGAAAATGCATCAGTAGAATTACGTAGATTTCTCGTAGTATCCTTTTCAACAAGCATATTAGATCCTAGTCTGCTACACAGTCCTTCAGATTTATTGTAGTCATCTCGGGAAGGAAATAAGTACAATTCGATAGTATATGCACCATACTGACGTCGTAATGTAGCCTCTAATTTTGTGCCAGTTAAAAAACTGATCTATTTTGAAAATGAACAAAAAAAACCCGAAAATTTACTGATCTTAATATTTTGTTTTGATAATTTTTCCTTTTTTTATATTCCGTTCATTGTTAGATCTCTTTACTTAATATCGATATAAATCTTTTAAATCAATAATTCTTTACAATTATTTTGTGCAGCATATATATTTTATTACCCAATATTTCCATTCGAGTCCCTTTTGTTTGGTGACTTGTAAGGTATTTTCTACACAGCTACGAAATCCAAAATACCAAGGTTTTTTATCAGGACATCTGTCAATTTCAAAGATATCGGCAGCTGATCGAACTGCAATTCCACAGGTACAGTAGATATTTGGATAATCAAAATTGCAGGGAGTCAATTTATTCTGGATCTAAAACAATTATATCAAAGTAATATCGAACTAACTTGGTTGAAGATTATTGATGATAGTTGATTGTTTTTCAAAATAACAAGTAAAGGATTCGAATATAAAAGGCGCAAAATGAGAGTCTATTAATATGAAATACAACTGTATGTTAGAAGACCCGTTGTCCAAATACAATAACAATTGTTAATGAGGAATTCAAGCATCCTCTTGATATTAACTTCAGTGTAGTAGGTGTAGAATCAAGGTAAATTTTAACAAAGTAAGTTTGTTGATGACCAACGACAGGATGCGAAAATTTTCGGCTTTCAATTAACGTAGGTCGCAGGTTTGCTGACGTCATTAAAACTGGGTACTGCGCAATTAATATGATTTGGGCGACTATCTTGTGCACATCTGATAATGACGTCATGGTAAGAAATGAAAAAAATTCAGTACATTATCTAGCTACAACTTTAGTTGAAATTGGTACTTTAGTGTAACAGCATTGATAGAATGATATGGAGATAACGAACAGTATTCAATCTCAAAGTCCAAAAAAAAAAAACCAAAAACAATATAAGAGCAGAGCAAACACAGACCCCCGAAACATCAGAGGTTGGATCAGGTGCCATGGAGGAGTAAACATCCCCTGCCGACCGGTCACATCCGCTGTGTGCTCTTTGTCATGATCAGGAAATAGCGGAAAAAATAAATCTGTCGTCAATTCAATTCAGTGTATAAATAATGGATTAACAATTAGTATGAAAAACGTCAGTCAGCATTTGACTCAATGATATATTGTTTTTGCTGACAAGGTCATTGTATCGACCATAAAACTTACGAAATGATGACTTTAAACGAGAACATTCTGAAGTATAAAAAAAAATGGAGGTTCATTTCATTTCGAATGTATTAAAAAGCGTTTCATTATGTGTTATCAATCGCATCTTCAGTTGGTCTATTCTGAGAGCACATGTACTTGTTTTGGAAATAAATTTTAATCCATGTATTATGTATGATTTATAGATATTGAATATTAAATGTGTATAATTACAAAACATGGTATCTAACTCCGAATTACACTCGGTACTCCCTCCTTAGAAACGCACTCTTTTACACTTTAAGAGGAAATGCACAAACAAAATGTTTATTACGTATGTCATCTACGATAATTTATGTACACTGCCATATATGGCATGCATGTATTTGTTCTCTTTTATCTCCTTAAACAGCGTCAAAACTCTGCTCGCCGATGGAAAGTCGAACTCAATTATAAAACGGTATGTGCTTATCTCGGACAAAGGGCAAAAATAGAAAATGATTTGGGTTAAAAATTCAATTCCATATTTTAAAAATTGCATTGAATGCATAAAATTTGATAAAGTCTTATTTTCGATAAAAAAACACTATAAAGTTTCCCCATGTAATTTTAGAAACAGATTTTTAGCTTATCAAATTCAGGATTCAATTCTTTGCCTTATTTGAATTAAAAGTTCATAATAATGAGAAGCCATTATATTAAGCATCACATGGAAAGTTTAACCTTTATTTTTAAAAAGAACATTTGAAAAATATATATATAAAAGTTGATCATTTAATCAAAACTGTTAAGGCACTACCGGGGTAATACTTATGAAACATAAACTAAATTAAATACATTTTTTGAGAGGCATTGACCTCTTGTAAATATCCACAGGCACGTAGGATATGACCCCCTCCCCCTTTTCCTGTTTTACTTGCTAGCTCCAGGGATGAGTAAACTTTTTCCAATTTTTATGCGCCCGAATTTAATCGGGGCGCATATTGTTTTTGTCCTGTCTGTCTGTTTGTCTGTTTATCTGTTTGTCTGTCTGTTGTCAACTTTAACCTTCGCCATAACTTTTGAACCGTGAGAGGTAGAGTCTTATTTGATATGCATACTCCACTAATTAAGCACTTTCAACTGACTCCAAGGTCAATGACCTTGTGACCTTGATTGTTAACTATCTGCTAAAAATAGCTTTTCTTTCTTCAAATTTTCGCTATTCCTTTTGAACCATAGGCGATAGAGACTTTATATTTGTTAAGCATACTCCACTGATTAAGTGCTTTCAAATGACACCAAGAACAATGACTGAGACCCATTTGCTAAAAATTGCTTTTTAGAACTTTGTTGCCGCCGGGCGCATAGTTTCACAAACACATCTTGTTGTATTTTAACTCCACCCTATATATGGTTGATTTTATCGAAATATTTACTAATCGGAGGCACATAAAGAATTAAATGAAAATCTGAAAAGGAAGAAGAATGCTTCTCAAATTTATTGAAGTCTGTATATTCCATGATTCCCTACGCCTTAGATAGTGACCAAGTAAAAATTAAGTGAGGCAGACGTCGAGAATAAAAGCAAATGCAAGCCATCTCTTTTTATGTATCAGTCGAAAACGAAATACATGTATTTAAAAACAGCGTAAAGAGATAAAAGGGCAACATTATTAATAACATGTAATACGTTTTAAAAATCCTAAATAGAAACCCCCTGCAGGAAAACAGAAAGGAGTGGTGGGTGGGAGGTCGATACCCCAATTGCCTGTGCAAGTCACGGCAAACGTTGTTGTTCGTTACATGAAGATATTTTTTTCGCTGCGTTGCTTTCTATGTTCATTCAGTAGAATTAAAGAGGCTGGGGGTGGCAGCCATTTTCAGTTTTTTTTCGGTCTCCTTTAAAAGGAGAGCTCCATATAAAGATATACAAAAATGATCAAATTTTAAAACTAAAATGTATGAATTTTTTCTTTGCCAAATGATAGTTGACAGCTTAAGATACCATATCTAAAAAAAATAAGATAAATTTGGTGGTCAATTTGTGATTTAATTGTTGACCCGCCAGCCTCCTTAATGCTAAAAATATTGAAGGTCTAAGAACAAAATAAAATCTGCCTGCTGATTACGCCAAATAAAATTAATGTCTAAATTATTGTCCCAATTACTCCTCTAAAATTCCTTATGCGTTTTTTTTCTATCCTTATACGTATAAGCATAAAATGAAATCAAGTTAAGATTTATTTAAGTTATTCGCTGCCTCTCTGTAAACTTAGATAAAACATTTTCAATATATACACTAAATGCATTATATTAATACTTATAGTCGGGAGGATATTTGGCGAAAACTGATACAAAGACTTTGATTTGAGTGCCTTGCTGAATTATACAAAGCGTAAAAAACTTAATGGGGGTGTTTGTTAGTAGTCCTTGTCTTCATACCAACGAAGTTTCAAACGATTTCAACGGGGACGGGGGGGGGGGGGGGGG
>PRKT01000733.1:208795-225674 GCA_003671525.1 Saccostrea glomerata
TGCAAATTCCGGCGAGAATCCGCGCATGAAAAAAAAAAAACAAAACGGAAAGAAACGGTAAGAAATAAACACATAAAGAAAACATTAAAAACAAACTAAAGGACTGATTGTTAGTTTACGTCTTTTACAAGAATTTTCACTAATATTAAACGTAGTAAGCTTAAAGAGAAAACATGTCTAATAATTGTTTTATTGAATTATCATGTCATGATGCTAGTCATTTGAAAGCAGATAGACGTGAATTTCATTTTTCTTAAGATCAGTATATCTATTTTTTGGCCCTGTATACGGGAGCGATATTTACGACGTCAAGCGTGACGTCGCGAAATTTTATGATGCTGTTCTTAAAAATGATACATTTTTCAATAAAAAAAGGCAATTATCTACAATTAAATTACGAGAAAATGAACCCGGAGACATATTAATTTTTTAGCATAGATTTATTTCAGATCAATTATATTTTTAAAAACCAAAGGATAAATACATTCAATTACACAAAAACGGTGCATTATTAAAAATTTATAAAAATTTCAGAGAATGGAAATCAAAGGTAGAAAAATCATATAGGTAATTTTCATGGTATGTTTTCGAACATTTTTAAAAGCCCTGCAAACCCGCGACCTACGTTAGTTTAAATTGAAAAAATTTTTTAATTGTTATAACAAAGAAGCCTAATGTTAATGTTAAATTTTAAAATTTAGTTAAATTTAATAATAGGAATGGTTGCAAAAAGTGTTAAAAAAAAGTCATACGTCCTTATGTTACTGACTTTTAAAATCATTTGACAATTGGAAGATTTCTAAAAGTTCTTTGGGGTTTATGAGAATCCACATCATTCTGATTTACACCACTTCTAAGAATATACTTAAGAGCAGTACGTCTGAAGTTTCTTCAGTTGATATTTTAGTTAAGAGGAAAGATATGGGCTTATCTGGACCCAGCATTGCATCTCTGTAAAGATTTTATGAATTAAGAATCCAGCATACATAGAAGATCAACCTTATCTTGTTTGACTGGAATATTAAAATTATTAAACTCTGAAATGTGATTTTAAAGATTTTGATCAATTTTTAAGAAAGTGAACTGCGAGTATAAGTTAGATTTCCAAATATAGAATTAGAACCAAATTCTTCTAAAATATAAGTTTTACACAAAGCCTTTCGGTCAAAAGCAAAATTGTTACAAGTTTTGTTAGCTGAACAATAACACATTGTCTTTTAATTTTTCTTCAGGTCTGATTTGGTGAAAACGGAAGAATACCAATAAGGTTGTGGATATAACGAACAATATCCAATATCAAAGTCCATAATAAAATTGGAGCATAGCAAACACAGACCTCCAAAACATCAGATGTGGGATCAGATGCCATGGTGGAGAAAGCATCTCCTGCTGACCGGTCGTGTGCTCTTTGACATGATCAAGAAATAACGGGAGAATCCTTCGTCAATTCAGTGTGTAAATAATGAACTAACAATAAGTAGGAAAAAAGTCATTCAGCATTTGTCTCAATGATAAATTGTATTTGCTGACAAGGTTATTGTATCAACCATAAAATTTACAAAATGATGATTTTAAACGAGACTGCTGATATTGTTTCATCAACTTGCTTGTTAATAATTTACCTCGTTTTAGAAATTGTTCATACGTAGAGCATTGTCTTGCGTATCGAATCAACTGAGATATATAGACTCTATATGTAGGTGATGAAGGTATATTGCTGCATAAGTAAGGGAATTTTATGATAGAAATGTTAAAGTCATCACGATTATCATATAGCTGGGTTGTTAGATTACCATTAACGTCTTTTTTAAGTAAAATATCCAAGTATGAAACAGATGTGTCAGACTCTGTGGTATCTTTTATCTTAATCTCACCAGGATATATCGTATCGACGTAGGAATGGAATTGAAAATTGTTAATTGACAATACGTCGTTGATAAATTTAAATGTCGAGTTGAAGGCCACAGCAATTGTTTTCTTCTTTTCACGCATAAGATTTTGCACAAATTCTGTTTCATATTAATATAAAAATAGGTATGCTGATAACGGAGCGTAATTGGTACCCATGGGAATTCCAACAGATTGTTGGAATACCTGGTCTCCAAAAAAACACATAGATATTGTCAATTAGAAACTCATGCGGCTTTTTGATATTAATTTCAGAGTATTTGTGTGTGCAATCAGAATGT
Source organism: Saccostrea glomerata (assembly GCA_003671525.1). Taxonomy (NCBI): domain Eukaryota; kingdom Metazoa; phylum Mollusca; class Bivalvia; order Ostreida; family Ostreidae; genus Saccostrea; species Saccostrea glomerata. The sequence continues at coordinate 210,985 of PRKT01000733.1, forward strand.
GTGTTACCAAAATATTTTGCAAATGACCAATGACCAGGTAAGTAAATTTACAAGTTCTATTTTTATTGAAAAAGCAGCTGAAAATGAAATCCAAAAGCCTGGACTTTAATTTATCGTGCAGAATGGTTCTGTATTAAGTAGAAAAGTCTAAGTTTTTTTTAAGCTGTTGATTTTTGAAAATTCTTGTGATTTCAAATTCTCTGGTTTTGACACGATCCCTCGCTTCAAGATTTTATTTTATTGAAACTTTTATTTGTAAAAATTATTTCCCTTATAAAATGAATGAAAAGAGCAATAATGTCGCTAAAAGCAAGAAAAAGACTTGTATATGTCAAAAAGGTTTCTTATTATATCAAGGTAATTGTATATTGGCACTATTTGCAATTGAAGTCGGATGTTAACCCCCAACCTCACCCCCCCCCGCCTTTAAATCGTTTTCGGAGAAAGTAAAGCCTAGCAATTAAGTTGTTGTTAGGCCTATAAGATTCCTTGAACATCTTCAACAATGCTTTATTATATTATACTACGCATGCCTACCTAGTTATGTAGATGTAACTTATCATGGATCAACAAAGCCTTGCCGAACGTTTTGTTATGCCATCGTATAAAGATTTAATTTTCACGATCCCTTGGTTCTTACAACTTTCAATCAGAAGTTTGAAGCTCCAGCAATTGTCACATAATGTTTACAAAGACGCAGATAGTAAAAATTCTAAATTTTGAACACGATCTACTTTCTTTCAGGCATGTCAAAATCAACGGTGCTACGTCATCAAGTTATATGTCATCAATTTGAATTAGCAATCATTCATGTAGTTTCGCAGGGAAAGTCTCAAAGTTTTGTTAAAACGAAGGCGTATGAGATAAATAGAACATCTCGAGAAATTGTGTTTATTCCATTTCAACTCGTTGGATAAAGCCAATATCAGATGTTGTTTTATTCAAATGTTAGGATTGTTTTTTAAGCTCAAGTGTGCTGTTACGATGTTGAACATATAAAATTTAAGTATTTCTTTTCTTTTCCCTTCTCCGATATGTACATATTCAAACAATAGCGAAAAATTATGTGTGAAACGTTCCCCTAAGACGTCCGAAGACAGAGTTAGAATTTATGAATAGTGTTTATATTGGACTGGCACAGGTGATAAACAAGGACAAATTGAAGATATTATGTGTAAATCTACACGAGAAGTATGTCCTCTAACTGAAATTTGCTGGGGGATTGCGTGTAGTTTATCCATTTTTGTATATATCGCGATAAAAAGTGGAAAATACCCCTTCTTATGTTGGTAAGTTGAATTTCTCGTAAAATATATTCTTAACGGGTAAAAATGAAACCTGCCCCCAGCACTTTCTATGTCCCAGAGAACACGGAGAATTGATCTATGTAACAAACTCTGCCAATATTTTTGTTTTGCACTTGTGCCGAAACGATTTTAGTGCAAAAATTAGGAATATCATAAATCTACGTCACGTGATAAACACAGTCATTTGACATCCCAAAAATGCTTTAAAATAAAACCTGATTAAACTATCATCTGAAGTTGATTGCAATTTCAATCAAGGATTACATATTAAAATCAAAATCTAGCTCAAAGTAAAATGTATATTTTTAGGCATATAAGCCTTTGGAAAGCCTTAGCATAATTAACTGCGTACCCGGGTGAATAAAACAGACCGTTGTAGGATTTGATCTCCTATTCAGAAAGAGATATCGTCAATCAACAGCTCTTTTGTTTATAACCGATGACATGGTAAGCAAAGTTAGGGGTTCCATTTGGTTTTAAGGTCTGTAAACACATTTTTTCACATTTTTAATCATTTACATTTTTCTCGGCATTTTAACCCGTCTCTTTATATCTAATTTGCTGAACGTAAAGGAGCGTAAATTATTTACGATATTAAAAACATTACCTGCATATTAAACTTGTTTGCTAGCGTTTTTTGAATAAAGGACATTTTATTTATTGTATGCACTAACGTTTGATAACGCAAGGTTATTAGAAACACAAAACTAAACGGTAATGAAAATGGATCACAATTCCTTTAAAATGGTATTATAGACAACTGATTCCTCAATAAAAAAAATCGTATCTTGTGATAAAAGATTAGGTAAATGTTTATTTGACAGTTTTTCCTTTGCAAAATTAGTTTGTGTAATGACATTTATAAAGAAAGGAAAATACAGACACATTATATATACATATCATATACATTGTAATAGTAATTGGCCTTACAGACAACTTTTTCATACTGCGCTATGACGAAGATTTGAATATATCTTCATGGCCGATGGCTGTTGTGAGACTGTCGACATCCAGACTAAACATTTTAGTTGTAACATTCGAATAAGCCTCTAATCCAGGACACAGCTTTTGAGCACAAAATCAGTAAAAATGTGCGGTCATTTAATTCTATTTTCATACCATTTTATAGCTTTAAATGACTGCTTAGCCACATGGGAAAATAAAAAGAATTAAAATACAAAACATTTAATTAACTATTATTCATTTTTCATAGAGTAATGACCATAGGTTTCTTTATTCGCCTTGTGGACATCGTACTTTTCTAACATTCTGTTTGAAGTTATTGTTTGGAGTACGTGTTGCTTATTCATCTACTCAAAACTAACTCGTTATCTTCCCTTTTGCATTAACCTTTTCAATTTTTATGTATTCAAAAATAAGAATAAAAATTTTTTAAAAAGTTAGCCACTTTCCTTATCAACAATAAATTTGTAAAAATTCTGCCCAAGCGTATGAAACATATGAAGATTAAGAACAGTATTCAAGTTCAAAAGTCCATAAAACAATACAAGATAGGATCATAGCAAACAAGGACCTCCGAAACATCAGAGGTGGGATCAGGTGCCATGGAGGAGTGAGCATCCTCTGCCGACTGGTAACACCAGCTGTGTGCTCATTGTCATGAACGGGAAATAACGGAAAAATCCGTTTTAATTCATAGTATGATAAATAAATTTTATGAAAATTGAGACATTCTGTACAATTTTCTTTTATTTTGCTGGCAGTTATAAAACAGAACATAGGTTAAACTTTGACTTACTTATTTTAGAGGAAAAGAAAAAAAATTTTCGTCGAAAATCAGGTAAATATGTATCCTAAGACTTCATGTGTTTTCATGTGACTAGCTATGTGTGAATCAATTTATCATAAAAATAATAGCTAATACAGATTTTTTTTAAAAATTGATCAATTTTATAACTTATTTACCTCCATTGTATTCCCATAAATGTCCTTTAATCTGTATAGTGTAAAGGTTCCTGGATTTTGATTATCATAGGAACTGAAAGTTAAAACATATTATAATACAAAACAATCAGACAAAGAAATATTCGGAAATTACCACCTTTATTTGTTTTCAACCGAGGGCAGATATTATATACATGTATCTTTATATCAAGCTACTTTCTGCTTTGAAAAATAATCAGAAAAGTGTCATTTAACCCCGTTCCCCCAAAACTCTCTCCCATCCACACACACAGACGAAAAAGATAGCTTACATGGAATCAAAAGTTCTCATATGTGGATCGCTGATGGCTCGACAACTTGCACCTTTCCATTGCTGATGTGGAGAGTCGCGAATATGTATCTAGATAAAGAATTATTTTAAATGTCATGGAGGTAGAATCTGTTGTTTTAAGTATGTTTTCGTGTCAAAATCACGGTGAATATAAATTACTCTGATGATTTGTAGGGAACAAACACCTACTGAAATGTTTCTACTTAAGATAAAATATTATCATGAAATATGGTATAAATCAAACTTTTGGAATTTTTTTTAACAGGTTTTTGAATGACTAGAAGTGTTTTAAAAAGAAATCAAGGAATTACATGAAATCCTGTCAATCTTGTGTTGTTCCAGTATACTCCACTATTAACTGGTTTATTTGCTTTGAGATGAATTTCGTAATCTTGAATGAGGCTGTAATCCGTGCTTGCATGATGTTTAACAGAAATTGTTTGAACACCATTCCAGTTAGATTGAGGAATTCTTTTGCCGCAATTCTCCAAGCCTGTCATTGCCTGACCGGTGCACTTTTTTTGAGGAGGAACATCCATTAATATCTCCATACCGCACTCAGATGGTTCTTTATCACTGGCATGAATAAATGGACATCCAAAAGGAACGGTTAATCGAAACTCAATTTCCGTGGTTTCTCCACTTTCAATGTAATAGGAGATTTTTACAGCCTGTAAGACATTGAAAATCAATAAAAATTACAGTAAACATTTCTGAAAAATAGGACTTAGAGGTTTCTAATATATAATTTAAACAGTAAAAACAGTCTTAGTTATTTCATCGATACACCATAGCCATTCCTATTTCTGACTGATGGATTTGGAACCAGACACGGAAATTTTTCCAGGGGGGTAAGGTGTATCCAACACCTATTAAAAAAAATCAAACCCAAAAATTTTTCGACGAGAAAAAAAAAGAAATTCGTTAAAACGTTAAAAACTTATTTCATTGGGGAAGGAGGACGAGGGTGGGGTTGTGAGGTTGGGGTAGTCGTTGACTTCTAAAGCTCCATACCTATTACTTTTCATACCAACTTAACACAGGTTAGTAAATAGATTTAATAGTTGCAAATTCTAGGGGGAGGGGGTCTGGACCAATCCCACCCCTTTGAGATTCGTGTATGGAAACAGTCTTTTTTAATAAATGTCGAGTCGATCTATATATGCTATGTTTTCTCATAGGTTTCGATTTTTCTGTTCAGTATTTTTCAATGATCCGATCCTGTGTTTAACTATACTTATTTTTTATTCTTTTGGAAAAGAATAAACCTTTCCAAAAAAGCTTTGAACTCCCTTCCCCGGAATTTTGTGATATGTGTGATAAGTTTCTGTACTTTTCAGTTACATGAAATATTTGGAGATACTGGACAGTATTAGTCTTAAATCTGAAGAAGTTAAAAATCAGGGTTAAAGTTAGAAAGATATAAACCCAGAAGACACCAGCGCCTAGGATTACTACGAGCTGAGAAATAACGAACTTATTCAGATTAAAACTTATTTGTGAAATAGGGGCCGCGAAAAGTCGATATTAATCGTGCATGTGAACCTAGATAAGAAAAGTTGAGTTTTGATAAACACAATAATCAGCCATAGTTCGTGAAATAGTTCGATCAGAACTTATGCTACACATCACCGTCTTAAGCTATTGAATAAACCTGTGCCAGGAAAGAATTTTTTAAAAAAGATTGAATTATTACACATTATTCTCTCAAATACTAAAAGTATGAATTTTTGTTTTATACATATCCTTTTCAAACTGCGTTAAATGTCCCCATGGTAAATATGTTAAAGTACACTCTTAACGCACTTTGAACATTTTTTCAAGTGTGTTGAATGTGTCCAAAATTGAACGCACTTTAAAAATATTTTTTTCAAAATGCGTTGATTTTGTCCCAATTTTAACGCACTTTGAAAAAAAGTGCGTTACAGCAGACATTATATATAGATCTATGGTAAAATGAATGCTGCAAAATATTACAATTTGGGGGGAATTATGCCTACGATTAGCCCAGCCTTCGAAATAAGTGTACAATTTTTTTTTCTTCACATATTTTGTTTTATATGAAGGAGTGGTGATTTCATAACTTTCCGAAAATAGTTATGATTTTTATATAGATTTATGTATATATTTTGTTCAGTTAAACTGTAAATCACCTTTAAACCAGCGAAGAAAAATTCACTCATTTCTGAAAATGGTCCCGGCACACCATTCGGATCCAAATACAATCTAACACGACAAGCAATCTGAAAAAAATAAATAAATACAGATGCAAGAAGAGTTGTTTCTTTCTGTACAAACAGGTCTGACATTTTTAGTAGGTTTTTTGCGGTTTTGATTATTTTATTTCACTGTAGCCAACTTGTTACCGATTATACCTGTATATGCGTGTATGTATATTAACCCACCCTGCATTATCAGGGATCTTATGTTTACTCATTTGATCCATCTTATTTAGAAGTACTATTAAATTTCATAACTTTTCATCAAGAGTTTAAAGAGAACAAATATGAAGATACCGAGCAGTAAGCAAACTCAGAAATGCAATGAAACACTACAATTGGGCGCAGAGCTAACAAGTCCTCGAAATCATCAGAATTAAGACCAGGTTACATGGAGGAGTAAGCATCCTCTGTTAACAAGTCACACCCTCCGAGTATTCTAATTTAAACAATATTTCATTATGTATAATAGGATTGAACAACAGGTACTGCCTAAATAGGTCCTGTCCATAATAGAAAGTACTCATTGGGAGTATCAAGAAATTGGAAATTAATTGTATCAATTGACTCTTCAATGTACATGTTACAGGGTGTTTGTCACCATAACGGTTATTTTGATTGAACAGGGGGTAAAAATTGTTTTAATGGAAATCTTTATAGAATTCCTGCATCAAGTTAGAACATTACCATTTTTAGAAATAATCTTTAATCCTTATTGCTTATTTAAAAAAAATATTATAGGAATGTAGCTAATCTATAGCCATACATTAAAACATATATGTGGAATGAATTTACAATTTAGTTATAATTAATAAGTTTAATCTGGAAATAGAGTTTCAGCATTTTTAGCAGAAAGAATCAACAAATGAATTCATATTCTTTGAAAAGTTTCTACAATATTTATATTGTTGTGTTGTAAAATATAACAAATGAAGAAAAGGTTCAGATTATAAGCATTGCTATGTGTCACAAAAGATATTGTGCCAATGTTTAATATGAGTTAATTGTATAGGTATTTATTGGTAAGATGTGTCTTTATTTAGGCGTTAGGAGTTATCCTTTATTTCATTTACGCTTAACACCATCGCTTTTATAAATTACCATAGTTACTGACCTCGTGGTCCTTGACGTTGACGATTGACCTACTTGTCAAAATAGTGAATAGTGCCAATATACGACACATTTTTTAGCTCACCTGAGCCCACCTGAAGAACTTCTGGGCCTATTTTGACAAAACTTGGTACAAAGCATCCTTGGGTGAAGGGAATTTAAATTGTTAAAATGAGAGGCTAAATATCCTCATGAGGGGAGATTTCACGAAAAAACAAAAAAGGGCTGGGTCATTAAAAATCTTCTTCTCAAGAATCACTTGGCCATAAAAGCTTAATCTTATGTGGAAGCATACTGGGGATAGTTTAGATTCTAAATTGTTCAAATCATGACCCTCAGGGGTTGTGCGGGGCCACAATGGGGAATTAATTTTAACATAGAAATATATAGGAAAAATCTTTAAAAAATCTTCTTTTCAAGAACCTCTGGGCCAGATCTGTAAATATACAGACGCAAACCGCTTTTTGCGGTATGACTTTCAGATACCTAGACTTCCACCGCTTATTTAAAAAATGAATTGTTTGTCATTATGAGCAGGAACATGATATTTTTTAAAATGCTATTGATTTACCATAAACTTTTCCTTTTCTTTAAAGCGTAAAATTCCTGTAGTATTCGTAGTAACCCAGAATGCAATACTCATTCAGTTGATTGGTCAGTTAAAATCATGCTGGTGCCTCATTTGCTAATCTGACCCAAAAAATATAGTCCCGGTTCCCATGCAAATATTGGTCCAAAAAGAAATTTTAATTTATGATTGCAGAAAATTGCATTATAGAGAATATTCATTTAGGATTGAATGAATGCAAGAGAAATAGATTGATTGAAGTACATTTCTACAGACATTATCAGCTGATTCTAGGGTGGTGAAAACTGAAACGCAACATAAATTTTCTGTTTACCATGTCTTCACGTGCTAGTCACTTCCTAGCCACTTTTCCGTGAATAATTTACCCTATCTCGCTGAAGTCTCGCTAACTCTTGCCAGAGCCACTGCCAGAGCTACTTTGAACTCATCGATTTTTATGATTTGCAGAACACCAAAAAATAAAAGGTTCCGAACACATTAGTAGGGGTGCAGTGCAGGTATTTAAATGTTCATCTCGATATATAGGGAACAATAGCGAGTTTCTGCAACACCCTCTTTGTACAAAATCAAGTCCGAGACATTATGACAATATGTGAAGGAACGTAAAATACGTGCTTCAAAGTGGATTCAGGAACAAGAAAAGCTTGGGACCCTTATTCAATTTTTCCTTTTATAGAATGTCTTCAAATGCTTTGTATTTTGTTAATTTAAAATTTATACAAGTGAAAATAATATTAAATATATAATATTCAAATAGTATTATTTTATTGTGATAGAGGAAGAAAATTCATAAAACCATTACCTCAACATTAAATCTTATTCTCTGTAAACCATTATCAACGGTCAAATAGGAATGAGATATTTCATCCTTCTTCACAATACTGCTGGTACTAAAAGGATTGGTAGAGTTATTTTTATACCAGAAGACCTTGTACAATAGTGCAGGGTTGTCTTTTTTTGAAAATATGCATTTAAACATTAATTCCTGGATAGGCTGTCTTCGTCCTGGTCTCCTTTCAAGATCGAATTCCACTCTTGGTTTGTCAGTTTTTTCCTTAGTTACGGTACCTTAACATACAAAAACAATGTGTGTTTATGAAATTCTGATGCCCCCGTATGACAGCTTTTGACGAAGGTTAAAGTTTCTCAAATGTAAGTCAAACTCCAGCAAAGCATGTTGTTACACAAAGAAATGACTTCTCAATATATAAATGTGCAGTATAAAAACTCTAGCACAAACCATTCAAAGGTTATGGCGAGAGTGAAAACTGTTTTAGATTTGCGTTAAGCTACAAGATGAAGGTCAAAAAGTCAAATTATAGGTGCACAGTGGAAGCCGTGTCACAAAAAATAAAAATGTAAAATATCAAAGCCCTAGCACCAACTGTTCGAAAGTTATGACCAAGGACACAATTTTCAAAAGAAAGTCCAACTCAAAAGTCCAAGTCACGTCAATTTGTTAGCAAAGGTCTTGTCAAAAAGAATAGATCTAGGAAATATGAAAACTGTAGAACTGAGAGTCAAAAAGATGTCAATGGTTAAAGATTTTTTTTTAAATGGACAAACTCATGTAAGGTCAAAATGTAAAAAAAATATGTAAATCAATGGAAAGGCCTTGCCCGATTAAATACAAACCACAGCACAAACTGTTTAAAAGCTATTATGGTCAAGGTAACTTTCGATATTTTTCTTTTTTGCAAAAGTGGGTCGATCTTCAAAGTTAAGATCAAGATGTCAAATATGTTGAAACCCAAAGAAAGGTCCTGTCACGAGGAATACGCATGTGAATAATGAAGCCACATTTCCAACTAACCAAAACATTTGTATAATGAAGCCACATTTCCAACTAATCAAAGGTATATTGGCGATTCAAAGGTTTTTGCGAAAGTACAGATAGACAGGCATTCGGACGAACGGGGCAAAAACTATATATCTCGAATCTTAGATTACGGGGCATTAAAATAAAATTCATACACTTAATTCTGACTGAAGATTTTTTCGGAATTTCTATAAAATGTATATAAACATACCTGGAAGTCCTTGCCCTAAAGATTAAAAAATATTTAAGATAACGAAAGTAAGAATTTATAAAAGCAGATATATTTTTAAACATCTAAATTTAAATTCAAGATAACTTTCAGTTAATTCTTCAACATATCCCTATTATTTTTTTCCTGCTTACCAAAACAATATGCCTCCGCACAGTTTGTTGGCGGTACGAGGAAGTAAGCTAAGTGGCTTCTGCAATTTTTCACTTTGATGTTGTACGTTTTTTCACAGGCACCAACATTTCCCGGAACACATGCTAATCTCTCTACTTCTCCATCGCTATATGTTGGAACTTTCCCTAGATTAAATGTTAAATAACACAAATTGTTTAAACGCTATTGTTAATTTTCTCTTGTCTGGACATTTATTATTAAAAAAAATAACAGTTGCCCATTAGCCATGAAACTGACACATACCCTTTTGTTCTTCATCCGCAAATGTGTTGTTTCTTCTCTTTAATTTCATAAATAGTTAATTAATCATATAAACGAAACGTTAGCTCTTAAAGAATAATGATTAAATCAAAGTTGGATCCGAAGACCATCTGGATTATGAATTTCAAGACAATTTTAACATGGTTCCCTAACAAAAAAATATTATAGTTTACTATAGTTTACTATAGTTAACTATAGTAAATCAAAGTGTCAAAGTTTTCGTCAAAGTTTTTCAAAGTGTCAAAGTTTTCGCCAAAGTTTTTCAAAGTGTCAAAGTTTTCGCCAAAGTTTTTCAAAGTGTCAAAGTTTTCAATAAAGTTTTTCAAAGTGTCAAAGTTTTCAATAAAGTTTTTCAAAGTGTCAAAGTCTTCGATAAAGTTTTCCGAGGTATTAAAGAATCCAAGTTTTCGATAAAGTTATTTGAAGTATCAAAGTTTTCGATAAAGTTTTTTGAAGTATCAAAGTTTTCGATAAAGTTTTCCAAAGTGTCCAAGTTTTTGATAAAGTTTTTCAAAGTATAAAAGTTTTCGATAAAGTGTCTCAAAGTTTCAAAGTTTTCAATAAAGTTTTTCAAAGTGTCAAAGTCTTCGATAAAGTTTTCCGAGGTATTAAAGAATCCAAGTTTTCGATAAAGTTTTTTAAAGTGTCAATGTTTTCGATAAACTTTTTTCAAAGTGTCAAAGTCTTCGATAAAGTTTTTCGAAGTGTTAAAGTATCCAAGTTTTCGATAAAGTTTTTTAAAGTATCAAAGTTTTCGATAAAGTTTTTTGAAGTATCAAGTTTTCGATAAAGTTTTCCAAAGTGTCAAAGTTTTCAATAAAGTTTTTCAAAGAGTCAAAGTTTTCAATAAAGTTTTTCAAAGTATCAAAATTTTCGCCAAAGTTTTTCAAAGTGTCAAAGTTTTCGTCAAAGTTTTTCAAAGTGTCAAAGTTTTCGCCAAAGTTTTTCAAAGTGTCAAAGTTTTTCGCTAAAGTTTTTCAAAGTGTCAAAGTTTTCAATAAAGTTTTTCAAAGTGTCAAAGTCTTCGATAAAGTTTTCCGAGGTATTAAAGAATCCAAGTTTTCGATAAAGTTATTTGAAGTATCAAAGTTTTCAATAAAGTTTTTTGAAGTATCAAAGTTTTCCATATAGTTAACTATAGTATTTTTTTGTTAGGGTTCCCACTGATCAAGAAAAAATATATTCTTGTTAATATGCATGAAAATTCATAATTCTGCATAAAAAAAATATTCCGCAAAACTTAAGGATGTATTGACCATTAATATGATTAAGTGTTGTCTTTTAACTCATGTACCAGTATACGGTGTTTACGTCTCCCAATAGAGAAACACTGACATCTTATGAACGTATGTAACTAAAACAGGGATCAGTTATTTCAGTCAATTGTATTCACGGTTGCATCCCATGCTGACCGGTCATTCCCGCCGTGTGCTCCTTGCCATAATCGGGAAATAAGAAAAATCTGTCGTCAATTCAGTGTATAATTAATGGACTAACAATAAGTATGAAAAACGTCAGTCAGCATGTCTTGTTTCATCAACTTGCTTGTAAATATTCAAATAATTTACCTCGTTTTAGAAGTTATTCATACGTAGAGCATGCTCTTGAGTATCGAACCAACTGAGATATATACACTCCGTATGCAGATAATGAAGGTATATTGCTGCATAAGTAAGGGAAGTTGCCGATAGAAAAGTTAAAGTCATCATGTTTATCATTTTTATTTCAAGAAAAATGTGTAACAGATGTGACAAACTCTGTGGTTTCTTTTATCTCACGCTTACTAGGATATATCGAATCGATTTAGGAATGGAAATTATCACTGTAAATTGACAATAGTATAATTAATATTATTTAAAAAGCAAAACCTTCTCTTTAAAAAAATATATTAAAAAATGTAGAATAAGAATGTTTTCACATACATATGCGTCAATGGTATTAAATATGATAGTGACGTAACGTTATTTTTGAAAGGGGGTGGGGATCAAGACAGAGAAAAAAAAACTTAACTGAAAAAAACTTTACAATAAAAAAGGACATTGCCAAAACTCGAAAATCCTATTCAGTTATATTTCTTTCAGCACCACATTTAATTTATACAATACTACTTCACTCTTGTATGGCTTTACTGTAACAAAAAAGGGAGGAGGAGCTACCGGTCTTTCAATGAAGATTATTTAAATTAAAAAGTTATGTTTTGAAAAAAGTGTGGGGTGAGCACTCCACCTGTTGCTACGTGCCTGTATTTCACCCCCTATAAAATTTTGCATGGGGGTATAATAATTGTTCAGAAAAGTACCAAAGCTGACATTTTTCATTAATATAGTGTTAGTCACAGGATGTGAGAGACATATACTTTATATTTTTTTTTACAGATCTATACAACAAAAAGTTGTGACGCCGGTTGGAAAGAAATCTTGTGTGTTTTTTCATGGTCTTACATGGCTGTTGCTTTTTATTTTGAGCCTGTATAAATACTGTTTTATTTTGATGGCGATTAAAGGCGGACAAGGTTATCTCTATATAGTTATAACCTTTAAGATAAATTCATGTTCATGTAACTGAAATTGTTCTCAGATTGGATTCTGTAATTATCATCAGACTGAAATATTAAACATTTAACAACATATCGTAATTAACACAACATGTCTACATGCTGCGATTGTTAAATCTATAAAAAAAAAAAAAAGATTAGTTTAATGAATCAATATGCATATTTTAGACATTTTATAATCAAGGGGCCGTTTTACAAAAGATTTACACCTAAGACCTAAACTGAATTCTGCTTAACTTTCTATTTTTCATCAATTTGTAAACAATTTATTCTTCTTGAAAAAAATTAGAATGATTTTTTTATGGTAACAATTTAAAAAACAATTGGTTTTCAAAAATATAATAATCAACATAAGTTTTTTTGGTCTTATATAGTCGTAAGCTCTTTTGTAAACCCCAGAGGTTCGGTCAACAGTTAAGCAGTGTAAAAAAAATAAAAACTCTCAATGATTACATAAAAGTAAATTGATGAGGTTGACCTAAAATTAAAAAGAAAAAAATCTTTTTTCATTGACGTTGAAATTTCCTAATACAAACACTGACAAATTTATGCAGAAATAGTTCGATGCGTCTTCACCTTCTGCCATCTTATGCATTTCTCTCTTTTTATTTTTTTAAATGAAGCTCTACATGAAGCATTTTTGTGTCAATATTTCTTTATTGGATGTTTCCACATTCCTCCTTCAAAAACATTCTTGGATTCAAGACTGATATGTTTAAGTATGTTTTTTTTTAATTCATTTAATCTATTATTTTGATCGATTTCTATTTCATACATATATCTTTTTGCAGTTTAGTCCATTTTTATTCCAGTTTTGTGTAAAACGCTGTAAAATACCAAAGCTTCTTTTGTTTAATCTAGTTCACGTTAAGCAGAAACAGAAAAGCTGAGCTACATGACAAAATATAAGTACACTTTTTATTTTCATAGATTTTTTTTCTGAAATATTGGATAATACGGCATAACATCTTCTCTTGTACAAGTTGATCAACTAATCTCTCTCTCTCTGTATCTCTTAAATGAAGAAAGTAACGCTTATAAACTGTTTTTTTTTAATATGAGGTGTTTCTCTGCTGTCTTTATTTTTTACACCGGCTAATAAATATCAATCAATAAATGCAACAGAATGGTGCAATATACAGGTATTAAATTCGGCTGAACTTGTATAAACTTCAATCTTATAAAGGTATTCCCATACCCCTCCATTTTTAAAATAATCAATTGTATATTCTGAAAGGACTTAAATGTTCTTCAATATTTTAATCTTACCTGCATGTCAATTAATGATTGTATTTTCATTAACTGCTCTCCATTTCCATATGTACATGCATATACATACATTAACACAGTACAAGATTTATAAATTAATTTAGTTCATTAAAGAAATCATAAATTTGCAACAAATGTTTGATTTATTTACACAAACAATCATTCTAATACCAATGCTTCTCAAATAACTAAAGATATGACTTAAGACATAGTCGCAAGTCATCTTAAAGTTAGGACTAAGATTAGGAGGTCTCCTAAGATCGAACAACTTTGACGGCTTTAAAGGCATGGACTTTTGACTTCATGTAATGATAAGTTTAATTATAAAACACATTTTACTTGACGTAATGCAATTTTGACTTCGCATATCAAAGAAATGGAATGATGTAAGGAAACATTCATTTCACGTAAAAAAGTTTTATCACACAATTTTTTTTGCTTCTTACTAACTTACTTTCTTACTTTTTACTAGTTATGAAGTGATGACATATAATGAAAGAATGTATTTACTTCATGTAATACAGCACTGATATGATGTGAGGATATTTTGTATCATCTCATAAAAATTGACATAACGTAAAGACGTGTTCACATCACGGCAGTGATGGTGTTCCATAGAGAACCCTTATTCTGATCATTTAGACTAGGTTATGTTAACTTACTGTCTAAAAAATGATTCCAAGAAAAAAAAATCTTGTGCAAGAAAAATGCTCTTAAAAAAAACATATAAGTATCATCCTGGCACAATACCTACAGCTGCATATGCAAAGATCATCACACAGATTCTGTCTGTGACAATCGTTTGAATACAATATAAAAGTGCAAATTTTGATATTTAGGACGGAAAAAATGATAGACCAAATTACCACTATGCTTTTCCTATTGAATAAAAAAAATGTTTTTTTTGGTGGGGGGGGGGGGGG
>PRKT01000733.1:225788-248840 GCA_003671525.1 Saccostrea glomerata
TTTTTTTTGGGGGGGGGGGGGGGGTCGGGTGATTTTTAAAATAGAACCTGAAATTCATTTACGGTGATCAATATGATAAGAAACAATACAAAGATTTATATGAAAATACCAAATCGTTAATTCCTTGGAGAATAAAAAAAAGCCATATCCTTTCAACTTTTATAATGATATCTTACACGAGTATGCAAGTTTTAGTAATGTACCTTTCATCCAAATACCAGATTCTGTTCCACAGCTAAGTAATCCAGGTTCTTTCGATACCATTTCTCTCCCCTTCTCTACTCGAAACCATTCTCCTTTTTTTGCAATGGTATGCTTATCACATAGGGGTGTTTCTGTGTCAGGGTCATATTTATAGACAGCAAGTCGCATATCTGGTTCACGAATACCTTTTTGGATATCACATGGATCTTCTGCTTGTTGGGAGAAACCAATTCCTGTAAGACATCCATATAATGCTAATATTTTGTAATGTTTGGGGGATGTATTTAAAAGTGACCCTTCTTTATGAAATATGACTAGATGATAATTATTGATTTTATTCAATCAGTATCAGTTTTTTTTTATTTGGAGAGTATGAAACGTTGATCAGAAAAGCCGTAGTATGTGGACATAAGTTAGATTAAAGATGCCCAAATATCCGTTTTAAAATATCCTCTTAAAATTTTCAATTCTTTCAAAGATTATGAGCCTTGATGAATTGGAATACTGTTATATCGGGTGTTTGTTGAGTTAGGTCTGAACAACATCACAAATATCATCTATTTGTCACGTGATATGTTTAATTTTCGAAAATATTTCTTTAGCTACGGAGGTTGTAAAAGTTCAACCATGTATGGGTATCTCTTTGGCGTAAAATTGATTTGTTCTGAAAGGACAAATTACTTGATTAGAAAAGTTGTATGAGCAAATTTCTCTTCGGACATTGCGTAAAATTTAGCTACCTTTTATAAAATACAAAGACGGATGATGTTAAAGAAATTAACAACAATGTTACAAAACCCAGTTACTGAGAATTCTTGGAGCCTGGCTCGAATATATTCTCTTATCTGAAATGATAAATATGTATCATACACATATAATATAATTATAAACAAATTTGATGTTTGAAGGTTTTTTGATTTATATTATGATTTATAATAACCCATCAACGAATAATATAAATAAACAGTCCAGAATCCAACAGTATTCATTTAGATTCTTCTCTCTATTCAGCTTGCAGTCGCCTTTACACATTTTCTGTAGGATCTCTGCTCGTCGACTGGAAAGTCGAACGTAACCATAAAATGTTTTGTGCTTATCTCGGGTAAAGAGCAAATTTAAAAAAAAAAAAAGTGGGTAAGAAATTTCAATTCAAGATTTTCAATATTGCATTGAATAAATAAAGTTTAATTGTGTCTCATTTTCCACAAAAATACTTCGACATTTTTAAGATGTAAGTTTAGAAACTGATTTTTAGCGAATCAGAATCTCTGTGCGGTATTAGCACACATCGTTTTATCATAATGGTTGAGTACGACTCTCACTAGGTGAGTAGAGTGTTGATGCTGTTTATGGAGATAAAAGAAAACAAAGACATGCATGCTATATATGGTAGTGTAGATAAATTCAAGAAGAAGGCAATGGTAATAAACAGTTTGCTAGAGCATTTCCTTTGAAAGTGTAGATGAGTGCATTTCTGAGGAGGAGGGTACTGGGGGTTATTCGAAGTTACATACCTTATGTTATTATTATACTATGGGTTAAAAATTCATTTCCGAAACAAGTCCCTGTGTATTTAACATAAATAAACTAACAATGGATAAAGGGTCACTGGAAAAGAGATACCGGTTTCTCTTTCATTAAAAGATATATTTTGTAAGCTTAGAAAGATATCTCTTTGAAAATGTAAAAAAAAAATATCTCTCAAAAAAAAAAGATATCTCTTTAACCTTATTGAAGACATCTCTCTCGCTCGAAGAAATATCTCTCTATAGCGTATAAAGATATCCTTATAAGTAAAAGATATATCTCTCTTACAAAAAAGAGATAACTCTTCTGTTGAAAGAGATATCTCGAGGCTATAAAGATATTTTTATTAGTTAAAGAGATATCTTTATAAGCTAAAGATATATCTTTATAAGCTAAAGAGATATCTCTTTATACTAAAATCTCTCTAATTAATTTTTTTTCTTATTTTACGAATAAATAGCATGCATAAGGGCTAGCAATAGTTAGGCGTAACTATTTTACATTAAATACTTAAGTATCAATAAAAAATAGCTAACATGCATTATTATGAATAGGAATCCGAATGATCACAAGCAGGACGAGAGCAGTACTGAAATTAACACAAAGGTCCGATCTCTGAATTATTTTCTTAATCAATAAAATCAAAAACATTGAAACGATATCTTAATCGATGTTAGTCATGCATTGAGCTTAAGCTCTAACTTTTACTTTTTAGCTCATCCGGGTCATTTTTAGGCCCAAGTAGGTTTTCTGATCAGTATCTGTTGTTTGTCTCTCGTCTGTAACTTTTTCATATTATTACATTTATCAAAATCATTCCTTATTTGAACAAAATATTGCAAGATAGGGAATTTCTGTTCTGCAGTAAACTGATCTGTTAAAACAAAATTGAGTTGTAGAGCTTTATTTTATTATAAGTCATTCATTTATATATGAGATAGATATCAATAATGACACATCTTAATGGTCATATTTTTTTCCAGAATTTGTGCAAGAAAAGTATGAAGTGCTTGTGTAAATGATCTTGCTGAGTGTTTGTATTAAAAGTGAATCTGTTTGTGACATCAATTATCTGGCCACCCTCTAACATAACCATGTTTTATTTGTTATTTATTTTTGTTAATTTCAGTATTCTAGCAAACACCTCAGATGTTTCGGATCTTTGGCATGTTGGGGGAAAATAGCATGTTTTGATTTTATGGGATCATCATATTAATATAGATGTGTAGAAGATATTTTTGAGCTTAAATGTGTTTGTCACTCTAGTCTAGTATATTTACATGGACAATTGGAATTTCATTGTAACTGTATACCCTTTTGATGTTTCGATGACCTCGCCCACGGTCATTTAATGAAATTAAAGGTCATATTAAAAAGCTAATTTGTTTCATTTTCAAAAAATGTCAGATGTTTAAGATTACTCAAGGTACCAAAGATGTTTTAATTATGAATTTCAAGACATGTTTATTATAAGTTGGTTTCAGTTTCTCGTGCAGACTGGATTTTATTTCTTACATGTATATTAAAACATGATTATCATTTATTTAAACAAGGTGTTCCTCCAGTAATGATATTTTTTCTCTTTATATTTTTGTAAATAACCTTTGCTATAAAGTACTTTCAGTGATAATACTTTTAAAAAGTGTGCTTACATTGTATATCTAAGGATATAAGCAATCTTTGTCACAACGCACATTTGAAAGAGATAATGTTTTTTTTTATTTTGAAGAAATAGATTTGATCTTTGAAAAATTGAGATATTAAGTTTTTAGTAATTATTTGGTATTACTTATTCTAAATAATTCAGTTTTCATTGTATTTTTCTGGAATTTCTAAGATTTCTTTGGAATTTTGTATTTCCAAATGTCCAGAAACATAACGAATTTACAACTATGTCTGCAAATTTATATTCTGGCTTTGTTCCGCTCTTTTCCAGGCTAGATTCAAAATTATTTGAAGTTATATTGAACTGTATTCATATCCGTCTTATAAAACATTTTACAAAACATTTTATAAGTAAATCGAACGAGTGAGTATTTCTTTATGTTTAGAACAAAGTTTTTTTCTTCCAGAATATTAGCATATTAAAGAAATTTGCTAGCTAAAATTTGTTTTATTTTGATATGACTCTCAATAAAAACTTGCAAAGTTAAACATAAAAATATTTTGTAAATTATTTGAAAATCATGTGTGTTGATAAACAATGTAAAACACATATAGAATGCAGGTAGGAAAAGACATCTTACCCATCACAAGCACAACGATGCATACAATGAAAGTCATCATTCCTCGTATAGGAGAGAAGTATCTCTTTTTTGATTTATATGTGCAAGAACAATCAATCAAAACCTCAAAAATATCTACTGAAGATAATATGCCATCATATGAAGGAAAATGATTGGACAGGATACCGCTATCTAAATGATTGACAAATAATGAATAAAAGGCCCTAAGAAATAAATCAAGTAATATAGACAAAAAAAATAAATGAGCTTATGGACCCCCTTCTCAAGAAAAAAATGATTGATATGACAAAGAATTCATTTTTTGTCATGCAGAAGTTAATATCTATGATCGATAATCAAATTCTTCTGCTGTCAAGCAGATAAGAATTGGGTTATACCATCTGTCAGAAATAAACCAATCTTTGCAGAGGGGATATTGCTAAAAGGGGGCGTTTTCTGCAGAAGGAAAACTCAGATAAGCGATTTCATTTTTACGTTTTCGTAGTATAATGGGGAAACAATGAAGGAAACAAAGTTTCATTTTTTAAATATAAGTTTTGGAGTGCTAATCATCGCATCTTCCGCACTGAGTAAGTATTTAAAGAATTCTTGTAAATTCTGCACAGGTAGTTCAATCCTCCTTTTCTGAAAATCAGCTTTTCATTATATGTAAATGCTTATAGAATGTCTCATATTTTACTGAGTATCATGTATTTACCCATTTTTTTTTATAGTAGATCAATAAAGTAAATCATGTCATACATGGAAAATTAATTTAAAAATCTCAAATAATTGCACATGCTTTGAATTGAAAATTAATCAGCAAATAACTGTTTTAACTAAAACCGAATCAAAGGAATTAAGGCATTGAAGAAAATTGCATGTTTTCACACTTATACACTATTTTCCTCGGAAATATTATTTTACTAAAATTGATTTTTTTTCCAATCTTGTTGATTTCAAATATCAGGCATTTACAATATCATTTGTAAAGACCTCAAAGACTTTTGATTCATATTGAGATGTAAAAAATGAAAATTGTTGCAAAAAATATAATTTATTTCGGGGTTTCTTAAAATGATTTATAAAATTTTATGTTTTCGTTTTTAGCTGAAAAAGGAATATCCTTAAGATATTCTAAATTTTTGCAATATGGTTATAGGTGATAGTGATCCTTGTCTTCTTTCAAACCACAAGAACATACACAGTGCAGGATGGCGAGGGTCTTCTTGTGGTTATCATGCCCCAGGTGTATGTGACAAAAGAATAAGTACAGGGTGGTACTCCGTGAAAGGAAATGACGACAAAGCTTATCGACAAATGGTAGAGGGCGATGTCGATATGTTTTTTTGTGGTACAATCAATCCTATTTCCCTACAAGCTAAAGGTTTTTATTTTAGTTTGTAAAATTTCTTGAAATCATTGTATTGCTTTTAAAATTTCAGTCACTGGTAGCAGAAAATTAAATCTTTATTTTTTTAAAACCAGGTTCTCATCCCTCAGTCTCCGATGGCATAGTGAATCGAACAGCTTGTTTATCAGGAGCACAGTCATTTTGTCAGAAAAATATGACGATAAAGATAAAAAACTGTGGGGGATTCTATGTCTACTACTTGACAAAAATATCATCGTGCTCTTCAGCATATTGCTTTGGTATATATTTCCTTTCTTAACAAATTTGGATATTGCATAAACTCTTTTTGACTCTTTGAAAAGAAAAAAATAAATGTGTAATTAATTACAGGAATTGGTATGGAATGTCCAAAGCCTGGTAAGAAATCATACTACTGAATTCATCCTTCTTACTTGTTATTCACTGAACGTTGAAACAAATATACAATATGATTAAGATAAAAAAAACAAAAAAACCATAGTTTAAACTAAATAGCAACTTTATTTTAGATCCATGCAAAACTGGTAATCGTGCAACTCTTATAGTTGGAGAAGATAGGTCCACAACATGTAAGGCAAGCGGTCGTACATTGTGTGATTCTTATTTGAAAAGTAGTTGGTATCGTGTACAGTACAAAGGCAGGGATGTGAAAATGCCAAATACATGTGTGGATGAAAACAGCTGCGGCACAACCTTTCCCATATGGCTTCATGGTAACATGATGAACAAATATTGTTTTTTTATGAAAACCTTAGAGAAGAAAATTTTCAAAAGTATCTGAAAATACTTTGTAGGCAAAGAGCCGTCCATAGAGGATAAGGTTACTGATTTAAAAGCCTGTGTGAGTGCAGGAAGAGGATCTAACTGCACTTGTTTAAAAGAATACAATATTCAGGTGAAGAACTGCTCCTTATATTTAGTGTATAATCTAAGCAGTTCTTCTGCTTGCCCGGAGAGATATTGTTTTGGTTAGTCTACTGCTTACAGTTGAATTTCTTAGTAATAGTAAAAAAAAAAAGTGCAATTCTTGAAATTTTGTAACTTCATAACTAATAATACATTCATTTTGGGATATTTGTGTAGGCTCTACAGGAGAATGCAATGGAAAAGAAGGTAAATTGATATTCTGCAAAGAATATATATTGTAACATAAATTAAAATTATTATTTTATGATAAATAATTATTTTATTATAAATGATGGATAAACTTATACATTCAGAAAATTCACCAACCGATGTCATGAAATACGTTTATGGGACTGCAGCATCTGTTGGAATATTAATCGTTTTGGCTGTTTCAATGTTTATTTTGTACCAAAAAATACATGGGTAAGCTTTCATTTCAATACTTGTAGTTCATCAAACTTTTAGATTCATACTTAATAATGCGGGTGGAAAATTATAAATTGAACATTTTTTGTTTATTTATTCCCGCTACCCCCTATTTTATCTAAATTCCAGGCAATGATTTTGGTAATCTTAAAACAAAGATCTAAGCATTTGGTTATAAAAATATTAAAAGGTAGAGATAACAAACATCGATAAATCTCATATTCAGTAAACAATACAAATCATGAACTTGGTATAAAACGGTCGGGTCATTAGGAGACGTAAACATCTTGTGTAGACTTTGATGTTGGCAATGAAAAAACAAAAATTAATCCGTTTAATAATACTCAAACTTTACAAATCGGAAATACATATAATTCATAAGTTTTGATGATATTTCATACATTTATTTATTTATTTTCACCATTTTGAATTTTTCCAAAGTTCCCCCAATAAAATTGATAATTTTTTTTGGTTTTTGATTGTTGTCGTTTACATAAGTCCTATATATTCATGATTTAAAAATAAAGTGTCCTTTTCTATCTAGCTGCGATTTTCATATGATATTTTTTTTCTTTTCATATATAGACACCATATAAAGGTTGCGGACGATGCAAAGGATTCAAAACCCCCCAGGAATCTTAAACAAATTAAAATAAACCAAATGGAAATGTAGGTTTTTTTAGACGGATACTAATGCATGAATATCTTACAGTCTAGATGTGATTTTATGGACCATTTTGAATAACTTCTCGTAGCTATACATGTACATACATGTACTTTAATTACAGTTCTTGTTGTTTTTCTTCGCTTATCACTTTTTGAAATTATGTTCAATATTTGTAAGGTATGGCGATTTTCATATTAAGGTAGTACTTTTCTGAAAAAAATCTTTTCATCCATGTTATTATTTAACATATAACAGATTGTATAATATAATTATAAGGAAGATTTTTTTAACATTTACAGAATATTGTAAATTTAGAACAAAGTTTGGCTCTTCTTTATGAACGACTTTTACAAATAAAAATCTTGCAGCTCTTACTGTTTTATGGATATCTATCTAAATACTTAATCATGACTATGTTGGAAATATACATCACCTTTCCAGACAATTATGTATACTGTTATGTTGGAAACGAAATAAAATAAAAAAAAAATGGCTACAAAATGAAGATCTATTTTTCATAATTTATTAAAATTTCGACTGACACAATAATAAAGCACCGTCAAAATACGTTTGTTTACATTTAGATGTACTTTTAAAAAGTAGTCCAAAGAATGTGTATATTCACACGCAGGCAGATTACTTTGAGATAAACCCAGATATCAGTTTTAGGAATAATGACTGGATAGATTAAAAGCAGTGGTTTTTATAAGAAACATGCCTTATGAGAGTTTTGCATGAGCAATACATGTCCCCTACCGGGTTACCCTTTTCTTCTGGATGTTATTTAATAATATGCAAAAGTTATGACCAAGGTAAAACTGCTTGATTTTGAGGTTGTGAATGCCTTTAACCTAATAAAAGAATCCACATAAAGACGAAAATTCAACTCATTGTTTCAACGTTTTTTAGTATTCTCGTTTCGTATTTACATGGTTGACCATAGGAATTTAGCGCAGCACGAACCAGATCTTTAACAATTATAAAAAATAACTAGAAACTCTTGTTGCTACAGCATTAAAAACGGTCTTCCGTTCTCCTCTATTTTCTGTATGAATGAGATTTTATCTATGTTAAAAAAAGGCACATAATATTTACAACAATTACAGGAAAACAAACGACCGGAGGTATAACTTATCAAGTTAAAAAAATATTTATTTTTCTCTCATAACCGGAAGTTGCCGTTTTTGGTTCCGGTGGGACTGACATATTTCAACACTACAAGTAAAATGCTATCATGTGATGCAAAAAAGTTTCAAAGAAGAAAAGTTGAAATTTTCAATATATATAAACACTTCCTGTGACAACCGGAAGTGACGACGGACAATCTTAACCCAAATGGATTTGCCTACTTATCAAGATCTATCATCCCTGTAAGTTTAGTGCCTTAATCTGTTACCGTTTCTGAGATCTCACTCGGATTGAATATTTTTGAAAAAAGCGGAAATCGGACATATCTGACGACCGGAAGTGAATTTTAAAAAAAAGAAAAAAAACATCTCGGGATATTTTCATTCTCTATCATCCCTGAAAATTTCAGGAAAATCCGTCAAGCCATCTCTGAGAAATCCTGCCGACAAGATTTGGGAAAAAAAATAATAATAAGAATAATAACTAGAGCCGAGCTCGTTGCAAAGCAACGAATAGGTCTTCCGTTGGAGCTACGGAAAGGAAGACGTAACCTTGAGTCTAGGTCAAACCATTCTAAAGTTATGTTAGTAAACAACCTAAAGGCTTGTTAAGGAAGCAACTAACAATGTTTCGCCAGGAGAAAGACTGTAAAGGAATGCTCTGTGCATGACCTTGAACTTTCTAAATGACCTTGCGACAAGCAATGACAAACTCTTTTATAAATTAAAATACATAATCTGTGTGTTACCGACTGAAAAAGTTTACGTATGTTTTTTTAGATATTTTTTTAGTCCATACATGCACCAAAAACATCTTATCTGTAGTGACCTTGAAGTTGAGTCAAGGTCATGCCCCACGAGGCATTATATCAGCAATGTTTCACTGGTACAAATACGGCAGAGAATTTAAAGTTTCTCTGTCAGTAACAGTGACTCGTCCAAAAGACTGGATATGTTCTGTCAAATTTTTTTCTGAACATATATCGAATCGAAAGAATTTATCAGGTTCAAAACTATGATTTACATAGCGATTGAACTAGAAATATATCTATAGGACATGAATGCCCCGCCTAGTGTTTATTAGTACATGTAAATAATGCAACATTAAATCTGTATAAGTGTATGACGTTTGTTGAGAATATCTTGAATAGTTTCTTAAAAACTGAAATCTTAAAAATGGATATAGATTAAAAAATTCCCTTCAGATTATGCATATATGCATAAGCTTACATAAAAATATTTCAAATGGTTTCTTTAATACTAAGCAAAATGCAAATTAAAGACAAGTGAGGTCAAGGTCACAGGAAAGTGCAAGATCAAAATGTATCAGGATACTAAAGTTTGATAAAAATTTCTTGAATGGATTCTTCAAAACTGAAAGTCGCCCGTGTGGCACAGTGATTAGAGCATCTGTTCTACACTAATGTTCGGATAGCTCTCAAAAGTGTTTATCAGCATATGAAGCTGAGTAAAAATATAAATGCTTTCTTCAAAACTGAGCTAAATACTAACTGAATTAGGTAAAGTAAGAATCAAGGTGAAAAGATATGTCAAAGTAAAAAAAGAATACTGATGCAGTTGAACAGCTTACATCAATATGTATCACCATATGAAGGAAATGAGTTAAGGTCAAAGGAAAGGAAAAACCAAATGTTGATGCAGTTACAAACGTGTATAGCCTATAGTACGTATCAGAACATATCAGTACATATCGGCACATGAAGTTTGATGATACTATCTTGAATGGTTTCTTTAGACAGATTTAAAAAAGGTGAGATTAAATTCAAAGGAAATGCCAAAGTCAAAATAATTCTGTTGATGCAGGAAAATAGCTCTCATCAATGTTTATCAGCATAGGACGTTTAATAAAAAAAAATTGAATAGTTTCTTTGAAATTGAGCTTTGAACTGAGGTAAACGCAAAGCTTGATGGACGGTCAGACGGAAAAATGGTAGACGTACATGACAAACAATATATGCCCGGCCATTTCTATGGGAAAGCATCAAAGGTTCAATGAGAATGTTTTATTTGAAATTTGGAGACTTGTAAAATGATGCGTGGAGACCGATCCTATGGTTGAGAACGGATAAATCAAGGTCTTGTGTCAGGATAGGTGCTGGCATGAAAAGGATCCAAAGCACTTGATTCCATCAGGCATAAAACTTGAAATTAATAAATGCACAAGCGAATACGATTGATTAAAACAAGCATGAGATAGAGTGAAATAAAATACCATATAACGAGTAATTTTTACTGCTGTTTATTTTTACGAATTTTGGTCAAGAAGGGTGATTTAAATTTTTACGAATTGAATATGTCCGTAAAAATTAAAAACATCAGACGATCACATTAAATGCATTAACGTACAAATAATGTGTCCAAAAACCCTATGTAAGAGAGAGAAAGAAAGAGAGAGAGAGAGAGAGAGAGAGAGAGATTGTTATTAAATTGATATAACAAAATAAACAATGCAACAAATTACATAATGAATTATATAATTTTTTTAATTACCTTTATATACATGAGCAATGTACCCTTCATTTATTCATGTTTTTTACACCACGTGCACGTCTGGTATTTACCGAAAACAAAGAGAGACGACTCAAACTAACATAACCAACTGATAACTGAAGTGAAAGTATTCACGTACAGCGTATTAAGAAGTCGAAGTTTTATTCAAAGCACATGAATCAGAAGAAAGTGTCCAAGATTGAAAACACGGGTATACATTTAATTGGAAGACCTGTAATTATGAATTCATTATCAGAAGATACTCGTCTCGAAAAAAATACTAAAAAAATAAGAGTAACCAGGTAGGCATGGTAGGTCTAACTGATTAATCAATTGACGATGTTTGTATAATTTATTTACAAGTTAATTGAGATTTACCTGTATATCCCAATTTATGATTGGCTTACAAGTGCTCAAAATACTAACAGTGTACACTACTAATTATATAGCCTCCATGGAGTGAGCTTAATGGCAATTAGCATTACTTTTCCACATACCATGTTAGAAATCTATACGATCCGTTTTATAAATTATGTGAAATTTTACGCGTTTAAATTTTACGGATTTATAAACCTTAAAAAAAATACCCATTATTCGGTATTATGAAAGAGGCTACATGATTTCAAAGCCAATTTCCAATTATAACTATTGGAGTACACGATGTATTTTTAACACCGACATGCCCGCGGCTCTCTGTGGCCACGCACGTGAAAAAAAAGTAATGGAGAAACAAGAGTGATGGTAAAAATAAAACGTACATATAGTACATTACCTATCTCAAGACTTTCATCACTAATTATAATTATTTTCCGAAGCAAACAAAGTAAACAAAGTTTAAAATTTCTTATAATTGTTATAATCATAAACATAGAAAGATAGATTTAATATATTCCGATGAAGACGTGTTCACTATAAAACTAATTTATAATAAATAAAAAAGAAAGACTAACTGTTACAAATAATTTGATAGTGAACCGTAAAGCATGTAAAAGACCTATTTAGAAGAAAATTTACAGTAAATACCATAGGGTATATTATTGATAGGAAGTTTGTGTAAATTATACACATGAAGAGGTCTAATTTCCTTTCCGAATGAAAAACGTTACCTGTTTACCTGACCTGCTTTCTACTTCGTATTACGTAATACCCCCGGTATAATCGAGCAAACAACATTTTCATCAGATCAAAGAGGTGTAAAAGAACAATTTTGATTTTAAGATCCAGATCGAAATTTTTACCGTTTTTGAGTTATAAATCAAAAGCTTTCAAATTTCCTAAATCCCTAATTATAGGGGCCAGCCCTTTTTGAATAGTATTATATGAAAGTACCTGCAATTATGCACAACTTTTGTTCTATATGTCTTAACAAAATATTTTTAGTTTTCAAGATATAAAGGAAAATATGTCAAATTTTTTGCTGTTTTCGGCGTTCTAACTTTTGACCCCGCTTTAGCGCCATCTTTAATGCAAAAATCAAAAAACAAAAACCGATGTGCATAACTTCAATGTTTCCTCTTTTCAATTTCAAAGGGTTTTGTGCTCCAATTATTACCTACTCTGAGCCTTTGTCTGGAATACAGAGGTATGAAAAATTCAATCAAAGGGAAATAACTCTTAAATAGAAGGTAATTTCCGAATTGTGTAACAGTATTCTAAAAGGGGTTTAGAAAGTCTAAATGCTCTGAAAATTTGAACAAAATCCGTTCATGAATGAGGAAGATATGAAGCGTCAAAGTTGGCGTCTAGAAAAAAAAAAGAATAATAAGAATAATCTTAATCATCAGAATCAGAAATAATAAGAAAAAACAGTAAAATCACTATAAGGTCTTCCGTCTGAAACGGAAGACCTTAAAAATGCCATCATTCTGTCAAAAATTAATGAAGCACAGCGAAATTTAAACTTCCTCTGGAACTCATAAAGATACACTCACATACTAAAAATCACCACAATATCTGCAAGTGTTTAGAAAAAAGTGCGGAAAACCAAGTAGGACAGACTGACAGACAGACGGGGGTTATTTATTTAAAGCTTCAATGGTTTTTCAAAATACGCACTGACATATGATTAACATTGGTTATAGTTATTTATTTAAAGCTTCCATGGTTTATAAAAAAATTGCACTTGGATATGTGCGGAACTAGTGAAGAAGTCGGGAAAATGGAGGTTTTGAGCTTTTTGTTTAAAGCTAATTCTAGGTACCTTGTTACATAAAAACTTCAGTGACTTAAGTATTTGTTATACGTGTAACTCATATTTTTCATTGTTTCTTTGTGTGTGGTTCTATTTAATAAAAATTCAAAGAAATAGCTTGGTAGTCCTTAATTTTTATATAATTATCAAATTCGCACACGGCAGTTTTTTCATTAACTTTTTTTTTTGCACATCATATCAATTTTAAAACGGAAATTATTAGAGAAATCTTAAATTTTAAATACACTTGTAAGCCATATATACAGAAAACACAGCAAATAGACTTTAAGAAGAGATACTTCTACTCAAAATTAATAAGTATATGCATAACTTTTGCTGTCGTATTCTTTAAATATTAAAATTTTGATATTTTTGTTTCTTTAATGAACATGTTGTAATTAATATGACAGAGAAAAAAAAGCTTTTTACTTATTATAGGCGATACGGAACAAATAAACAGAGGTTAAGATTTTTTGATCGTTCACTCTATTCTCTTTTTAAGTGATGATCCGTTGTCACCTGCTTGTGCTATATTTACCTCATAACCAGAATATTGACGGATTTGTACGAAACATTTAAGGTTTAAATGTCCAAGATTTGGTTGGCTGAGCATAGCTGATCAGATTATACGACCGTAAACATATTATTTATTTCGTTTAGTTTGAAATAACTTGTCAGATTATAACATTTCTGACCATTATCCTAGGAGGTGAATTAATTTAGCAATGTTTCAGAAATAATTAACACCTATTAGATTAAAGGCATACCGGTAGATGATAAGTGTACATGTACATCATAGGATATAAGATTGAAATTGATTTCTCTCTATAACCAAACTGAACCAAAATTTATCTAATTCAAAATTCTAATACATCAATTTATAAAACAAAACTGACAAAATAATTGGATATTTGCATAGAAGGATATGGAGATAACGAACAGTATTCAATCCCAAAGTCCACAAAACAATACAAAATAAGAACAGAGCAAACACGGACCCCCGAAATGTCAGAGGTGGGATCAAGTGCCATGGAGGAGTGAGCATCCCCTGCCGACCGGTCACACCCGCCGGGTGCTCCTTGTCATGATCAGGAAATGACGGAAAATATCCGTTGTCAATTCAATTCAGTGTATAAATAATGGACTAATAATTGGTATGAAAAACGTCAGTCAGCATTTGACTCAATGATAAATTGTATTTGGTGACAGAGTCATTGTATCGACCATAGAACTTACGAAATGACGACTTTAAACGAGACTGTTGATATTCTTGTTTCATCAACTTGCTTGTCAATAATTTACCTCGTTTTAGAAATTGTTCATACGTAGAGCATCCTTAAAAAATAACGCCCTATGCAAGGCTCGTACCAAAACTTTTCATAAATAAGTGCTCTGAAAAGCTTGTCCATCTTACTTAGCTATCACCACTACATATACAGAGTGAATTTAAAAATGACAAAGAAGCACCGCATTTTCACAGTTGGACTTTTTGGAAAAAAGTTTATTTTTTTATCGTTTCTGTGTCTATTTCTCCATTTTTAACAAATGTATATTCGTTTCTTTGAATAAAAATGCACACAGATAACGTTTCAAAAGATTATTCTATACTTCTTAATCGCCTCAAATTTTCCTATGGCATCTGTGGAGATGCCCTGCTTTGGATGGAATCTTACCTAAACAACAGATGTCAACGAGTTGCGGTTCATTCATCCATGTCATCTAATTTTCAGCTAAAGTTCCACAAGGGTCTGTCTTAGGTCCTAAGCTCTACTGCATGTTTTCAAACCCCATTGGTGAGATCTGTCGCAGACATGGAATGTCCTTTCATAGCTACGCTGATGATACTCAGGCATATATGATCATCAAACCAACAGCGACCTGGGATGCCATAGCGGCACGGTTAGAAAAATGCATGTCAGATATCAGTACATGGATGAAAACTAACTTGCTTAAATTAAATCAAGACAAAACGGAACTTATTGTCTTTACCCCAAAAACAGATCATGTGACTTCGCAAATTACAATTTGAATTTTGATGGTCAAATCATTAATGTATCGTCCTGTGTTAGAAATTTAGGTGTATGTTTTGATTGGTCACTGGGTATGGACGACCAGATAAGTTCTATGTCTAAACAGTGCTTCTATCAGCTGCGTAATATCGGTCGGATACGTAAATGTATTAAGGAAAGTGCCTGCAAAACCTTAGTGTGCTCACTCGTCACCTCTAGATTGGATTATGGAAACACATAGCTATACGGCTTGAGCTCGAGCTCCCTATCAAGACTACAAAGAATTCAAATTACTGCGGCGAGAATAATAACTAAGACCAAGAAACAAGATCACATCACCCAAGTTCTGATTTCTTTGATTTGGTTGCCAGTGGAATTCCACGTCCAGTATAAAATATTGATAACAGTATTTAAAGCACTGCAAGGGATGTCACCGTCATATATAAAAGACCTCGCTAATTTGTATTTCCCTGCGAGATCATTGCGTTCAGAGAATTTCAGGTGTTTAGTTCAACCTCGTGCTCGAACCAAGTCATATGGAAATCGTCGTTTTGATGTTAGCGCAGCTGCACTCTGGAACAGTCTCCCATCAGTTATGAGACATGAACAAAATCTTAACAGTTTTAAAAAGTGTCTAAAGACTCATCTCTTTAAAATGGCTTTTTATCATTGACATAGAAATATCATTGAAATTTTTATGTTCCTGTCCAAGCACATTTTATGGACTTTTTTTTATTTTGTAATACTATTTCATGATTTGTGGCAGTTAAATAATGTACATAGTTGTGATTTCATGAATTTAGGGGCAAATTTTAAAATAATTTTTATAACTGTTTTCATTACTTTTATAACTATATGTCTAATTTCAGATTCTTAATTATGTTCTAATATTATTGTATATTCTTATCTTTATTTTTAATGTTTAAGCGCTTTAGAGTAATTTTAATTATATTTAGCGCTATACAAATTTTATAATACTAATAAATAATAATAAAAAAAAGCATTGAGAGAAGACTCAGAGATCAAATTTTTACAAAAAAATGTTTTAAAATGTACAATTTTGTTCTAAATATTCGATAAAGCCAATTTTCGAGTTATTTTCTAGCAAATAAAATTTCACTTTTTGGAAAATATTGTCCTTTCCTATTGCACATGAACCCGATGAATAAAAATAATGTTAAGATTTCATTAGACATATCGAAATTTTTTTAACTTTTTAAGTATGCCCAGATTCCTACCGAATGCCAATAAAAACGCCCTCGTTCTTTATGAAATTCTCCCCTGTAACATCAACTTATGACTCCTGCGGATCACACACCAAATACGTCCATCTTTTTTAGGACAATTCTAAGTTAAGCTTGAACTTTTACAAGGCTTGGCATTCTCGACGTTACGTAATTAGCTTCTGAAAAGTACACAATTTTCCTTCACTGTTGAAATATACATAGGAATCGGCCGAATGTCATATATTGTAGGAAATAGCCAATTAGAAGTTCTCGCACGACACAGAGGCGGGGATTAAGTCGTCACGTTGTCAACAACTATTTAAAGTTCCTGATGTTATTTATTTCTTAACCCACAAGCATCTTCTTCACGGGCTGTGGTACTCTTTGTTCATGCTGAGTTTGGTTTTGCTTTGGGCAAAACGTGTCCAAACGTTTCCATGGATAATTGATGGAGTTCTAAGAAACATGGATTCTTTTTTTAATGTTTTGTTGTTTTTTATTTTATTAGATGACTTATTTTAAAAGGTCCTAAATATAGGGAACCCCGATCCTTCAACTGCATCGTAATTTCATAAGTATTATGGATTCTGTTGAAACTTACGCCAGACAATGGGCTATATATGAAAAAGAAAACGTTGACACCTTGTCAGAATAGATTAAATGTATCATATTCATGTTAACGTCACGAATTAAAAGATTGAGGGGCAATATGAAAACCATATATCCTTCTGCGTTCATTAAACCAGAAGTGAAAATAGAATTAGATAGATTACACGATCAGTACGTACTTGTTCTTGCCGACAAAACATGTAACAACATTGGCTTTGTTTGTAAGGCTCATTATATAAATTGCATTCTCGAAGAACTCGAATTTTATTCTAAAACAGTAATCCTACTTATACTCATACTTCCCTTTCTAAGGAAGAATTTCTTCAAAATCACCTGTCAGTTTTGAGTACTTTTAATATTACACAGAGTCAAAATGAATTTGATCTACCTTATATATATTGGATTCCGAAACTTCATAAGAATCCGTACAAACAAATATACGTTGCAGCTTCCAGTAAATGTTCAACCAAGCCTCTTTCGTTACTCCTCACTAAGATATGGACAGTAGTGAAGGAAAAGCTTCAAGAGTACTGTGCAACTATATATTCAAGAAGTGGTGTTAATCAGATGTCGATACAAAAAAATTCTAAAGAATTTTTGGACAATTTGAAATCTCAAGACTTTACAAAAATCAATGGCTTAAAAACTTAGGACTTTTCAATTTTACACACGACAATTCCCCTCGACAAATTAAAATCAAGGCTTTTTTATATCATTGACAGCTGCTTCTTCAATAAAAATGGAACTCGTAAATTTACTTACCTCGTCATTGGTCATTTGCAAAATTATTTTGTTAAGGACAGATGATACAAACAAAAAATCTTTGTTTGGATTGGTATATATTTTTTGGCCTAATTTAATTGATAATGTTGAAAATGATAAAATTCTAGAATGTAAAAAAAACTGTAAACCTTCTATGATGTTTAAAATTCTTCCTTTCTGAAACCATCCTTGTTAATCTATACAAATATTTTTCAATTCAAATCTCATTTTTGTGAAAATTTGAATAAAAATTCAAAAACTACCGGTTAAACTTGTTCATTTTATTGTTAAAAACATTACTCAAATTGGGTATTTTCAAATTTTTTGACAAAAGTTTGCTTGTATCATCTGTCCTTAAACAGATTCTGATTGCACACATAAGCACTCTGAAGTTGACATCAAGAAGATGCTTGAGTTTCTGATTGACAATATCTATGTGGTTTTCGGAGACCTGCAGCTCTTTTCACAAAAATTCTTACGACTACGATGAAAATTTGATGACTCTGTAATTTCATTGGTTAATGAAGAAAATTTTTATATCTAAAGAATAATTCACAATATACTGCCATGTAATAGAAATATTAATTGTTTTTGCAAGTTACTATAATCTAGATACGTATAAAAAACTTGGAAATTTTAATCGTAGTCGTAAGAATTTTCGTGAAAAGGGCTACAGGTGTTCCGGCGGTCTATTGGAGTTCCAATGGGTTCAAATTGCGCTCGGTTATTGGCAGACTTATTTTTATATTCATATGAGGCAAAATTTATGCAAAATCTTGTGACCGAGCGGAAGAAAACACTTTCTGCGGCCTTCAACTCGACATTTGGATATATCGACGACGTATTGTCTATTAATAATGTTGATTCCATTCTTGCGTCGATGCGATGTATCCTGGTGAGCTTGAGATGAAAGATACCACGGAGTCCGACACTTCTGCTTCATACTTAGATATTTTACTTGAAAAAAAAAACCATTAATGGTGATCTGGCAGCCGGGCTGTATGATGGGCGTGGTGGCTTTGATTTTTTTGTCGTCAACTTACCTTGCTTGTGCAGCGAAATACCTTCATCGCCTACATGCGGTGTGTGTATGTCTCGGTTGGTTCGATGCGCAAGAGCATGCTCTACGTGTGGATAATTTCTAAAACGAGGTCAATTATTGACACGCAAGTTGATGAAACGGGGATATCAGCAGTCTCGTTTAAGTTCGACGTCTCGTGGGTTCTATGGTCGATGCGGTGATCTTGTCGGAAAATGCAACTTGTCACTGAGTCGGCTCCTGACTGACGTTTTTCATGCCAATTGTTGGTCCGTTGTTTGTACACTGAGTTGATGACGGATTTTTTCCGCTATTCCCTAATCATGACAAGGAGCACACGGCGGGTGTGACCGGTCGGCAGGCGATGCTCACTCCTCCATGGCATCTGATCCCACCTCTGCTGTTTCAGGGGGTTCGTCTTTGCTCTGCTCTTATTTTGTATTGTTTTATGGAGTCTCATAGTACTTTGAGACCGAATACGTACTGTTCGTTATCTCCATATCCTTCTTTTAACCACCGGACATGTATCTCTGCTGGTTGACAGTTTGTCCCCGAGGATACTTGTCGTTCGGTACCTATTCATTCATGAGTACACAGAATAACGAAATGATACTGGCAGGCGCGTCGCCCATTATAAAAAGGCGTCACTCCTTTGGGTCTATAAGGGACACAGACTCAAGGAGTTCATTTGGTGCTCCTCGGATGATACTCAGAGATATTAAACATATGTCATATGTACAATATTTTGATTCTCAGTTTTGGTAAAAAACAAATACATCATACACCCAATTGAAAGAATGTAAGGTTTCTATTACAGAGATATTGGATAATTCCATTTCCGATCCTATGTCCTCTGTTTCAAAATGTTCTGAGCTAAACTGTAAAACCTGTGACATTTTGATAGCTAACACTTCTATCACCAGAATTAGATAGATTACACGATCAGTGCGTACTGGTTCCTGCCGACAAAACAGGTAACAACATTGTCTTTGTTTGTAAGGCTCATTATATAAATTGCATTCTAGAAGAAATTGGATTTGATTCTAAAAGTGGTAATCCTACTTATACTCATATCCCCTTTCTAAGGAAGAATTTCTTCAAAATCACCTGTCAGTTTTGAATACTTTTAATATTCCACAGAGCCAAAATGAATTTGAACTACCTTATATGTATTGGATTCCGAAACTTCATAAGAATCCTTACAAACAAAGATGCATTGCAGGCTTTTTGATATCATTAACAGCTGCTTCTTCAATAAAAATGGAACTCGTAAATTTGCTTACCTCGTCATTGGTCATTTGCAAAATTATTTGGAAGAAAAGATACTAATTGCACACATAAGTACTCAGAAGTTGATATCAAGAAGATGCTTGAGTTTCTGATTGACAATATTTATGTGGTTTTTTGGAGACCAGGTATTCCAACAATCTATTGGAATTCCAATGGTAAAAATTGCGCTCCGTTATTGGAAGACTTATTTTTATATTCATATGAAGCAGAATTTATGCAAAATCTTGTACGCGAGGGGAAGAAAACACTTGCTGTGGCCATCAACTCGACATTTGGATATTTCGACAACGTATTGCATATAATGGTAATTTCCATTCCTACGTCGATACGATATATCCTGGCCATGGTGAGCTTGAGATAAAAAATACCAAAGAGTCCGACACTTCTGTTTCATACTTGGATATTTTACTTGAAAAAGACACTAATGGTAATCTGGCAGCCAAGCTATATAATAATCGTGATGACTTAAACTTTTCTTTCGTCAACTTCCCTTACTTTTGCAGCAATATACCTTAATCACCTGCATGCGGAGTGTATATATCTCGGTTGGTTCGATGCGCAAGAGCATATTCTACGTATAAACAATTTCTAAAACGAGGTCAATTATTGACAAGCAAGTTGATGAAACAAGAATATAAGCAGTCTCGTTTAAAGTCATCATTTAGTGGGTTCTATGCTGGCAAATGCAAGGTGTCGTTGAATCGGATGCTGACTGACGTTTTTTATGCCAATTGTTAGTCCGTTGTTTATATACTGATTGACGACGGATTTTCCCGTTATTTCCTGATCATGACAAGGAGCACACGGCGGTTGTGACCGGTCGGCAGGAGATGCTCACTCCTCCATGACACCTGATCCCACCTTTGATGTTTCGGGGGTCGTGTTTGCTATGTATATGTTGGTAAACTTTTCCCGAGTACCATGAGATTTGGTGCCGAGCGGAGCGAGGGACCAAATCGAATGACGAGGGAAAAGTTTAACAACATACTAAGTACATGCTTCACACGAGAAATTAAGCCCTTTGTGTCTCTGTCTATTTAATTAAAAATCTTTGTGTGTTTCTTATTATTTAATCAAGATAACGATAGTTTGACCCTGGCTGTTGCCATTTTGTACAGGCCCAGATGTGATAATTATACCCTCGGGGTAATATCTACCTGTCAGGTGACGGTTTACTGTGAGTAGTTTTCAAACACAATACAGGTTCATTTCTATAGATTCAAAAATCTCTGTATGAAGATAGTCATGCCATTTTAATGGATTTAAATCAGGAGCACTTTAGTTTTGTGGACATTATAAGGGTTTTTGTTGGTAAAATTGATAAATTTCTCATGGAAAGCAAAGAATTCCACAGAAAACGAAAAGCAGGAAAAGAAAGGTTAATGGTTGGATACACCTACATGTACACTACTTGAGCAATATAGGACGGTTCCTGCATATTTGAACTTCTTTTAAAAAATCATATTAAGAGTTTTCGCTGTGTCCCAATCACTCCGTATCTGTTTAATTGGAATCGAAAAATAAATTAAATAGTAAGTAAAATTTTATTGTTCTCACTTTTCAATGCGATAATTCTGATTAAATAACCAATGTAAATGGTAAATCCTAAATATTCAATCAATTACGATACATTTCTTAAATTTCTCATGTACTGGTAATTTTAATTTTTATGTTTATTTATTTTTTATGTTTTAATTTTTTGACTTAAGTTGAATAATTCAGGAAGAAAGACAGGAAAAGAAAAAGAGAACTTTCTTCCTGTACTAATTTTTGTTACTATGTAGATTTTTTTGACTATGTAGCACATCAGGTCCATTATTCAAGGTCTGGTGACCTTGCCCCGTGTTCATGATTGTAACCTATCTTTGGTAATGATTTCTTCAATAATTATTGTGGTAAAGTGTAAATATTTAAAAATAGTATATAGTTTTAGTATTTTGAGCTTATTTGACAATTGACATGCATATTAGTATTATTGTCTATTAAATAATTTTGATATTATTTCCAGGAATTTATTTAACTTAACTTATTTATATTTCAGCAGTTTATTATTTATTTAAGGTATATTATACTTTAGAAGCTTTAGAATTATTTAGAAATTAATTAAGAATTGTTAGATATAAGTTTTCCCTTATACTTACTTTAGCTATAAACTTTGAGAGGTCAGTGACCTTTGAAGTGACCTGACAATGAGATTTCATTGGTCAAGATTTTGGAGGGAAATCTCTTTGTGGGTAGATTTATTTTTGGGTAGAACTGGTCATACCAGTCTTTGTGTCCAAGAGGACAGGATGTATTTTTGGTGATTCCTGAGTGTACTATTTTGGTTATTCACAACATTTACATTTTCATCGAGGGTGTATTTCAAGGATCTCAGGTCTGTTGTTATATTATTTTGTATGATTGTGATTTTGATTTTGTATGAAAGTGAGTGAAAAATGTGTTAGAATGGTGAGTGAAAGTTTGAGAGTTTGTGTATTTGTGTAAATGAGAAACATAAATATTTTATCTGACATTCGCTCTAATTCAGTCATGAAATTATATATATGTAGGACTGAGTGAAATGAATAAACAGGTGTAAAGTTGTAAAACTAGTTTTATAAATAATTTGTGTAATTGTAATGTTATTTATCGTAAAATTAGGAATTTTAGCTTTTATTTCATATAATTTAAATAATCCTTTCTAATTAAAGCATAGGTATTTTTCATTAAATTAATCAGTTATCATTATTAAAGATTTTTATATCAGCTAAGGGAGATTACTCATTTTTATGCATTCTTTATAGGACTGAAAACAGCTACATGTATTAGCTAAGTACAAGTTTGTAATATCCAGACCTTTTGACCATATTGAAGGTAATCTATGTGTTTTATGTTTGTGTTGTTCTATTATATGTATGTGTTGACAGAACTTTATTTTGAGTATTTGTCTTGCATGTT